>BMAU01021199.1:587500-590000 GCA_019973935.1 Trichonephila clavipes
CTTCCCCCAGATTAGGAGCTTCTGTTCCGGAGAGTACTAGAGAGAGAACGTTTGAAAAACGCGTGATACAAAGATGTTATCATTGCAATATGCCTGGACATATAAAAGCCGGTTGCCCTAAATTAATAAAAAACAAAACGACGGAAACTCTCAATAATATTGAAGGAAATGAAAACCCGGATTTTCTTAATTCATATACAACAAAGGGCTCTGTGAATGGTCACGAGATAGACATTCTTAGAGATACGGGAGCGACAATAGATTTAGTATGTGCAAAATACATAAATCCTTCTTCTTTCTCTGGTGAAAATGTTTGGGTAAAACAACCGTTAAGCCCAGAATTAGTTTGTTTACCTTTGGCGGTCGTGGAAATTTCCGGAAATTTTGGAACGGTGCAGACTAAGGCAGCGGTTTGTGGAAATCACTTAAATCAACACGGTCGATATTTGCTTGGAAATAAAACGGCCGAGCTAATAAAATGAAATTTAGGCTATAATTTCCTGCCAGTCGAAATATTGAATGCTGTCCAAACAAGGTCTCAAGTCAAAGCGGCTAGAGAAGAAAGGGGAATAGATAGTGGTGATGCTAAAAAAGGGGAAGATGAGGTTATAATTGTTTCTTCGGATGCAGAGGACGAAATTTTAATACCTGCACTCCAGGAATATGTTCCGGAATTAGCGCTGCTAAGGGTTACGCGAGAAAATTTAATCAATGCTCAAAAAAATAGCGAGGAGATTAAACCCTTATACGAACAGGCAGCCAGTCAAGTGCAGGTTACCAATCAGGTTTATTCGCTAGAGAAGGAATTATTGGTCAAAAATCGGGAAGATAAGTTAGGTAACGTGGTGAAGTCAATTCTTTTAGCGTTACGAACTGTATCGCACGAAAGTACAGGGTATACACCGTCAGAGTTGGTGTATGGGAAAAATTTGCGAACCCCAGAGACGTTAGTAATGGAACATTGGATGGAACCGGAAGAAGAGGGTGATCTCGTCACTGAATATATGTTTAAGTTAATAAATAGATTAAAAAGATGTCAAGAAGTAGCTATAAATAAAATGGAGGAAATGCAAGTTAAGCGGAAAACTTGGTATGACAAAAACGCAGTAAAACGTGAATTTAAGGATGGAGATTTAGTCCTAGTGTTAGCTACATCCAGAGCAAATAAATTAGCAGTGCAGTGGATAGGTCCTGGGACAATTTTAAATAAAATTTCGGAAACGAACTATTTAGTCGAAATCCCCGGCAGACGCGAAACATCTCAAATCTATCATATAAATATGCTAAAACCATATTACAAAAGGCCAGAACACGTTAACGTAATTATTAATGATGAAACAAAAAACTCTCTCGCAGACCAGGAGTTAGAAATCCCATACTTAGAAAACAATTCTCTCATTTATGATTTCGAGGACGTAATCCAGGCTAGCGAGTTGAACAAACACCTTCACGACAAACAAATGGATCGACTGCGCGAATTATTAAATAAATACTCTAAATGTTTTTCAAACAATCCCGGTTTAACTAATCTGGTTGAACACGAAATCCAGTTAGTTAGCGATCAACCAGTTAGGACGAAGCCCTATCGAATGTCGCACCGACAAAATGAAATCTTAAAAAACGAAATTAACCGAATGTTAAAATTAGGGATCATTGAGGTAGGAGAATCGGATTACATGTCCCCTATGATTTTAGTTGAGATAGCTGGGAAAGAACCTCGTCCATGTATAGATTACAGGAAATTAAACGGGATCATTAGAACGGAATATTTTCCTCTTCCGAATATCGAAGAACGCGTAGAAAAAGTATCGGCGGCTAACTTTATTACCGTCTTTGACTTATCTAAAGGATATTGGCAAATACCTTTGAGTAAAACAGCACAGCGATACGCAGCCTTCTGTACTAGCTTTGGTACATACCGACCCCTAAGGATGAGTTTCGGATTAAAGAATGCTCCATATTTCTTTAGTAAACTCATGGCTGAATTACTTAACGGACTAGAGGATTTCGTTGTCCCGTATCTAGACGATATCGCAATTTTCTCAGATACTTGGGAGTCGCATATTAAACATATGGAAACGGTTCTGCAGAGAGAATAAAGAGAGCTAAGTTAACGATAAAACCTTCAAAGTGTAAGTTTGCGCAACAAAATGTCAAATTTTGGGTCACATTGTGGGTCAGGGTTTTCGCACTCCTTCCGAGATCAAAGTTCAGGCTGTTCTAGAGTTCCCTACCCCTCGCACGAAAACCCAAATACGTGCTTTCTTAGGTATAGCGGGTTATTACCAAAAATATATAAATCTGTTCTCGGTAATTGCTGCTCCGTTGACGGATGCGTTGAAGGGAAGAGCAAAGAAGGGAGAAATTAAGTGGACGGCCGAGTGTGAAAACGCATTTCGAGAACTAAAAGGGAAACTAATTGATAAGCCCGTCTTGTACGCGCCAAATTTTGAACGAGAATTCATTGTTCAAACGGACGCTTCGAACGCAGGTATGGGAG
>BMAU01021199.1:595000-795217 GCA_019973935.1 Trichonephila clavipes
AGGCGATTCAGTAATTGATAGTGGTCCGAATTGAATTAAGTCGTTATTATCTATGTATATTTTGTGTTGCGTATTGCGTCATCGTAGATTCTCTCACATCAATTATTATAATTTAATTTGTAAAGGTGTAAGTTGGATATCTTAATAAAGTCACATTAAGATAATTATTCTTCTAGTTCTTTCGTTAATCCTACACCTCTAGCTCAAGCTGACACTCCGAGATATATGCTCCCAAGGGGGGAATATCACAAAGTATCCACATAGTTTTATGATTCGGTCAGGCATATTAGAAGATCCTATCGGACGCCTTCATATCATGGATGAGAAACTGAATTTAAAAAAAAAAAATCATCGGGACACCATTCGAGAACACAAACTTCTTTCTACCTTCCATCAGGGACCTAATTACCAACAACGCTCCCTTTTTTTCAGCAAGATTCTGCTCCTTGCCCCTAAATAAAGTAATCAAAAGACTGGTATCATTCTAAGATCATCGATTTCTTGTCCTGGCCAGGAAACAGTCCTGACCTCATTCCTATCGAAAACGCGTGGCATCTTTTAAAAACTTTTGTCCAAATTAGGTTTCTATGAGAAAAAAAGAACTTATTTAGGGTATAATTATTTCTTGCGATCATGTCATAACGCAGGAATAGCTTAAAACTATTTTCTGCTAAATAAAACATCGATGTGAAGATGTAACATAAAAATAAAGGCTACGCCAACAAGCTCTGATCATCACTGCTATCATCAGTATCTACAATATATCGATAGCTATTGCAGCATAAACTTTTTTGAGCTGCAAATATTTTAAGATGGCTTTTTGTATTGGATTTACAGTTAAATTATCTTTAAAATGATATAAAGTATTTTGCATTTTGTACAACGTAACATTCCTTATATATATAAGAACGTTACTGAGCAGAATTAAGACAAATGTTGCTTTGTAGGGGTGTCATTCCTTTGTGGTCTTTGGGAAAATGAGATGGTGGACCTCTTGGTAAAAAAGAGGCACAAATATTCTCCAAAGTTCTTCAAAAGATCTACTGTAATGTTCGAATTAATTGGGAAAAATGATAAAGAAAGATATTTTCTATGACCTAACTCAGTGCTTCACAAACTTTCAAATCTGGCACTCCCCCTTTTTAACCACATTTTTTATCGCGCCCCCTTATACATTAACAATTTACTGAATGCAATAATAATGCCCTTTTTTTACACTAAAGCTACAATACGCGATCCTAATTATCTCGTCAACTTTTCGCCGTACTATCCATGGCGTAACGCCTGGTAGCTGAGTTGTATACGAATGAGAGTCAGGAAAATATCTGAGTAAAAACAAGATACATATTCACTGGTTTAGGGTATAATTCTAAGCTCACGCATCGGCGAAAACTAGTCTACTTTATTGGGTGAGATTCCAATTGAAGTACGCCAAGAGCCTGTACAAACGTATCTTGCAGTATGTGTTAGTGAAGTGCTTCACAAACTTTCAATACTGGCGCCCCCATTTTCAATCACAATTTTTATACCGCCCCCCTTTATACGTTAGTAATGTACTGAATGCAATAATAATGCACTTTTTTTGACTCTACGCGATCTTACTTATAAACCATACAAATTAATAACATAAGTATTACATTTTGTATACGTTACTTTTAAGCAAAAAAATTAAGTAATAGGATAAATATTATGTTATTTTTCCTTTCTCTAATTTTTAAATTGAACATATTGAAAAATGAGGTGGCTGCTTAGAAGACAAAATATAGATATCAGCTAAATATAGAAAAAAAAAAACTCAGAGGGACAATTTCTAATCATAAGCATTCCTTATAAAAACTTTGCTTTGAAAGACAAGCCCATGGAAGTCGTTAATACTTATTAAACTTGTTCTTAATTTAGTATTAATGAATCAGTTATAAAACACTCTGTGCAGCACTGATACATTTAAAGTATACCGGCTGAAGTGCCCGCTCTTTGCACCAGTTCATTTATAAGAAAATAAAACATTATTGATATATTAGCTGAATTGTAAGGAGAGTAAATCCAATTTCGCGACAATGTTTACAAAAATGTAAAATGATTCTTTTAAATAATTGCTCAAATTATAATTAGTTTTAAGCGAATTGTAATTTTAAGCCTCACAGAAATAGCATTTATAATTGATGTTAAATAAGGAACAGTAATATAAAATTTCGATGAAGAAGAATAATGATATTATTTTTAATATATAAGCGAAAAAACTTCAACATGTTTTAACCCGGGAGCAGGCGCGCACTCGATACGGTCGAGCGGGGTTATTGAGACGACCCAATCTTTTATTTTACAATTTTTTTATTGTACACGATACAAATCGTGATTCCAGTAAATAATTTAATTAAAAAAAAGTTTACTTACCCCCCTTTCAAGGACTTTTCAATTTTTCTTTGGTAACAAATAAGCAGTTTGCCAGAATTAACGATTTCGTGATCAGTGTATCTCGGTCGACCACTTCCGGGTAAAAAGTGTACTCATTATGATAATATGTATGTTACTTCTTAAAAAATTTGTGTAAAACCTTTTTCGTTATGCTTTATATGTTTGAGAATACTCATAAAAATAAGTCTTGATCAAGTAATCCTTCAAAGTGCTCTCTCCGTGGTTTTCGAAATATCATAAAATTATTTTGCATGGAAAAAAAGCGCAACAGAGAAATACATTACTTACAACTTCCCTAAATGAGAAACAAACACATAAGAGTCATAACTAACTGCACCAATAACTTAGAAGGTCAAACATATTATCAGCAAATTAGTTCTACAGCCATTTTTTAACTTTATCAGGAGACTCTTTAAGTTCCCTTATCAACAGAACCATTACCCTTCAAATAACTGCTAGTACTCTGCATTCGTAATAGCCTTTAAGAAGACTTTGGTTCACCTAAAAGTACAGACAACTCAGTTTGAAGAAAAATTGAGCTAGAGTGATGTAGCCACAAAAATGACACATCATTGTATTCTCAGACAAACCTAGAATTTGTTTGCTCAATAGCTGTATACGTTTACGAATGTAGAGCCAACGTGAGGATAGATCCAGTACGTTAGATTAGGATAGATCCAGTACAGATCAGTAGTTGTCCCAACGCAGAGCGATCGCTTAAGATGATATTGCTTACGACAGCGTTTCTTAAACTGTGAGACGCACTCCCTAGGGGCGTCAGAACTATACGAGGGGGGCATGATAACTATATGAGGGGGGCGAGCATGTTGGAAAGTCGAAAATTAAAGATTATTTTAAAAACTTATTAAAATACTGAAAGTGTAAACAAACAAAATGCGTTCTGACATAATAAGAAATAAATACACATTTACACTGATATAATACGTTTATAAATATATCAGTACTGCACACTATATTTTACAATTAATTTAGGAATACTAAGTCATGAATGAGTTTAATAATTACCATTGACCCCATGGGCTTGTCATAAATACATTTATAAACAAAAATTAACAATTCTCTTGATAATTTGAACGGTTTATAATTAATCACTTTACTGATGATTAAGACATACGTAATTCACTACCCAAAGCTACCGTTTTCCATGCAAACGTATGTGTGTGATGTATTGGAGGGGAGGGGAAAAAAGGAATAAATAAGCAAATTCTCTGAAATAAGGAAACCCTTTGCAAACACTGTCAAGGCCTTTTTTGCATTCCGAAGATTTCGGAATAATTTTATGAATGGTAGGGGGCAGAAAAGATCGTACTTCGGAAATACGTATATATATACGTCCGGGGAAATTAACGCTTTGGTTGAGTAAGACGTTCATATACTCTGGAGACGCTTAAGAAGTTAAAGTCGTATTGTAGCCTTAGAGTCAAAGTAAAGTATTATTGGAATCAGTACATTGTAATTGTATGGAAGGGGGCGCGATGAACATAATGGTTAAATATTGAGTCGCAAGTTTGAGAAGCACTGGTTTACGCTATCAAGTCACCTCTGGTTTGAATTCCTAGCATTATGATAACTTACCGATGAGTGGTTGATGTGCTAAAGTAGTGACACATCCTTCTTTCGGGAGGAAAGGAATAGGAGTTCACAAATGACATTTTCATTCTGGATAACGTTTGACAGTATATTACATGAATCGACCAATATTATGTACAAGATGTTAAGATAGAGAGATCCCTAGACATCATTCTTTTCTAATATCTTAGAAATCGAAACAGTTTGGGACGGAATGGATGAATCCTGTATACAGCAGTGGCGCCACCTTCTGCAATCCTCAAACAACAAAGGACAGGAAAGAAATCATTTACGACTGGCCCAAATAGGGATTCATTTCCTTTCAGTCGTCTAAGTCATAGTTCGGTGATCAAAAGAAGAAGCACTGGAAAATGGTTGAAAAGTAATGGAAAATATTTCTTGAGGATGGTACCTGAGCTCACTTGAATTTTGTATCTAGATGTGTTATTCTGTGTATATCGACTTTTTCGGGGTTCTGTAACCAACTGATCTAACGTTGTTCTCGCTTTGTCTTATGAGTATCTTTTCAAAAAAAAAATATGTGAAACTTTAAGAAAATGCATGAACCTTTGTGAGAACCCCCCTGGGTTCCACCCTGGACACCAATATTAATTTGAGGCCAAGAATCACTAAGAGTCATTTTGTATAGTAATAACTTGTATTTATTATATCAATTCAAAATAACATATAATATTTCTATGTTACGTCAAACAAAAGGGATTTACCGTTAATATTAAATTAAATTACGAATTATGAAATTAATTAATAATTACGCGCAAGATCAAATAAGGTCTACCGGAATAGGAGGTCCGAGAAATACACGAAACTCGAATTATTAGCTTTCATTAACTTTAACTAATTTTATTAAACTAACGCTTATTTTAAGCGTAAATGACTATAGTATATCACCTGGTATCTTAGCTTTCCAGATTCTTTCGTAGAATAACAGCAATAAGGCTTCACTAATTTAATCCAATTGAATTTCCTCTAAATTTGAGGTTACTGCTGCTGGCTCAATATCCTTCATACTTGGTAGCTTACAACGCTCTACTTAAATACCCTATCTACTTTGCATATCCCGTTTACTTTTTGGAGTTGATTGGAAATATACGCGAATTTATAATCCCCCAAAAGACGCCTAAGCACATTAGTGGAAAGGTTCCGTACAGATTCGTCACAACTTTTTTACGCAAATCTTTGAGAAAATCCTGAGCAATTGTAGAAACAATTCTTAAAAAAATGAAAAGGACAGAATTTATTGTATTGCAATGCTTGTAATAAAATTCATAATTGTTCATGCGTGAAAAATCAAATTTTCAGCAACGTCTATTATTTTACGAATTAAAACTTCAGAAGCAATATTTGCATTAATAGATGGAATTTTGTACTCTAAATGAGTCTAAGCAAAAATAATTTCCTTTTTTTTTAAAGAATATTACATAACTTGGCTCAAATTAATGTTCATGTTTATATATCCTTGAATAATCTCGAAATGTTTATGAAAAACAAAAATATAACTAAATTAAATTGTTTCAAATTTTTTAGCTTTATGCAGACATACAAAGATAACCTTAAAATTAAAGCTTTATTGTCTAGACAGCTGTTTGCTTTTCATATTAAATTTAATTACTTTAAGGTTTCTCATACATTCATATTATGTTTTCAAAGTATAATATGGTGTCAATGACCAGTTAACCCTTTATCTACCGCATTATGATTTACTGCAGTTTTTTTTCGTGCAATATTGTTTTTGAATCACTATATTGAAACTTAAAGGATATACATAAACAAAATAATCAATTTTGGGAAATTGAATTATTTGGAGCTAGTTGTTTATTTATAGATATTCATCTGTAAAATTAGTTATACACACTGTTCACTTGAATTAAAGAGTCGAATCCCTTTTCATAAGGTCTTCATTAACATACAAAAAAATAAAACACTTATCTTTTGACATTAACAATTTTTTCGGAACAAAAATGACAATCTCCGCAATCCACTGAAAACGCAATATTTCTGCTATAAAACTATTCGCCTTCCCCGCTAAAATACTCATCATAGAATCCGTGCTTCCTTATACCTTGGAAGAGTGGATTTTAAAGAATTTTCCTGCTATGTATCGTCAGAGTATTCGTAAAAATGGTTATTCCATGTAATTTTAAAGTGAATGGTACTTATAAGAACCATCGGTTGATAAAGGGCTAAAATAAGACACGGTATACAATGGAAGTCATATTTCAAAGGGACAAAAAACCAATATTGGGAAAAAATCTCTATAAGTAGATTTCGTATAATTATTGCAAAAAGTATTTAAAAGAAAAACTAGGGATACAATTAACACCGATGATTGCGCAGTTGGAAGATTTTGATTGGACACCGTTGTGTAAGCATGTATAAGTAGAAACTATTCAACTAATCGCAGGTGCAATATATTTTAAAGAGTTTTATTGATCAATTAGCCTACGTTTATGAGAGGAAGAGCAACAATCAAGAATAATTAAAGAATTAAGCTTCCCATCTCTGATACCACTAGAAGGGACGTAGGCCACTCTAATAATCTTCTTAAACATCCACTGGGCTTCGGAGCAAACTTGAAAAAAATCTGTGTCAAATTAATAGCTGGGATCAAAAGTAGATTGATCAGCAATGTGGTCCAACAGTAAAATTACAATTATATTCTAATTCCAATTCCAATAGTCACTTCATACATTACTACGCAATTGGAGATCACGTTCCTTCTGGGAAAAGGTGGCAGCTAAAAACTTTCAAAAATTTTATAGAAAATATTCCCAGGTTAGGTGAAACTGAGAGAAAAGTCACGAGATAGCCCATTACGAAGTTTTTAACCGCTAAGCGTTTTGAAATACATAGAATGGCAATAACAGTCTCGATTTTTATTTTTCACTCGTTTATTAAAAAATGAAATTTGTTAATCGATTTTTGTTAAAAGCAATGAAGTCTTAAAACTTTAATCAATTTCTACTATTCGCTCACACTCTCTCTATATTTATCTATTTATCTTCGTGGAATTTTCATTCGTTAATAAAATACATTTTAAGGCGATCAATTGAGCTGAGATTTTATACATATGATTATTTTTTGGATGACAAAAAAAAAATACAATAATTTAATTATAACTAATAAAATTAATTGATTAAAACTAATTATTTAAATAATTACAAATACAGCCATGTTGGCATCTATTTGGCTACTTAGTGACCCTTTTGGCGACTTGCGTCAAAACTTTAAAATGTTTTCTTACTCACGTTTTAAAGCATTCAGTTGAACTGAAATTTTATAGACACAATTGTTTTGGATGACATTACGATACTTTAATTATAATTAATAAAAATTAATAACCAATTAACGTTGTGATTCTGTATTATGCATATACATATTTATATTAATTGTAACAATTTAATAAAAAGTAGATAACGTAAAATTTTTCTTTGTTGAACAAAGAAGGAATTGAATTCATTTTCTTTTCTTTTACTTGTTTTCCATTGTACTTTTATTAATTTTAAAATCAATTTTTAAACAATTTGATTTAGAAAAGTGGGTAGTTAGAATTGATTAAATTCATACACAGTTTTTTTTTTTTTTACGAAAAAAGAAATGTTAGGTTGAATGGTATTGTGCAATCTTTGATTCATTTAAGAACAGCATGTGCTCTCAGCATTAAATAATCATTAAAGACACTATTTTGTCTTTAAACATTAAGTAGTTATTGTACATATTTTGCACTTGTCTCGATAGCTCTTATTATTTAATTTAAATGTGAAATGACGAATTTACCATTTTTTTTCAAAGCGACTTCTTTATTCGAACGAAAACGAACAACAACAACACACACACAGAGAAAAAATACACGAAAGAGGGATTGTTCCATTTCTTCCCTGCCAGAAGGCGCGGTGACCAGGGATAATGCGTGCGTAACACACACACAGTTATTCTTTAAATTTTAAATCACAATAAACAGTGAACGGCAAAACTACTTAATACAGGAAACAGATATGAATACTTTAAAATCCTCTTTCGTTTTATTTAAAGGTATAACGTAGATTATTTGCATGGATTAGAAGTGAGATTTAGAAAAAAAATAACTACTTTTGGCAATTTGAGGTTCGTGTTTCTTAAAACTAATAATAAATTTAAAATTTACAGTTAATTATTTTCTTCATTTGTATACTTTGTTTATTATATGCGCGATAGTTCGATATGAATTGAAGAATCCAGTATAAGAAAGAAAAGGGACGATGATATTATATAGAAACATATTTGCAATTTCACGAAGCACACGAAGATGGAAAAAAACCCACAGAAACACTTATGCATATATTTATTTTATATATTGTGAAACTTGTTCACAAACTCATAATTTATTTAATAAAAATTTCAAAAAGTGAAGACAAATGGTAACTTTAATTTGCAAGGAATAAAAGTAAGAGCAATATATATATATATATATATATATATATATATATATATATAAAGAAAGAAATATGTATTATATATCAAAAATAAGAAATAATAGATAAAGAACATAACAAGAAATAGCATAATAAAAATATAAAACCTGAACATGAAGAACAAAATTATAGAGAAATAAAAAAAGAAACTACAAAAAAGAAGAACCTAGCGAGTCAGAAAGCAATTTCGGACTTAGGACCGAATAAGTGGGGTTAAACTAGTTTGAAGGCGCCAACCTTCCCCTTTGCAACTCGGCAGGAAAACCAAATAAAATAAAATAAACAAAACTTCAGAGTTTGGATAACTCAGAGAGTATGAAAAAACCACTCATTACTATTATGTAACAAACTCTCCCAAACTCTTAATGCAGAAAAATCACAAAATAATTACGTAAGAAAAGTAGAAAAATGCTAAAACAATTACATAAGAAAAGTATCTTTCAAGAAATAATTTAACAAAATTTCTTTACTCACAGAGCTTTTACGAGGAGAATCAAGCGTCTTGACATTGATGAAAATCGATTATTCACCAAGTTAAAAAATTCGAAAATACATAAACACATCTTTTGAGCTGACTTTTAAACCAGCCAGCAAAGACAGGTATAAAAAAGACGACAATCAAATACGGTAGAATTTGAATTGGTTGATTGTTAAAAATGTAAATTTGCTTGGCTCTAATTTGGTTGGTTGTCAACAATGTGTAAGATGTTCAAGATGTGTGTGGAAAAAGTGCAAACTGTGATATGAGTGTTATGATATAATCTTCACAGCAAGACCACTAACATGCTGACTTTGAAATCCTATTATTGTGTGTGGTGGTTTTGGAATTCAAAGTAGCAAGACGGTTAATGTATTTATGATGAATATAAGTTCTTAAGAAATTAAAAGGGTATTCATGATGTAAACAACATTGAAAAAATTGTTTTATATTATTGTATTTATCTATTTTGTGGGTAGTTTAGTTATCATTTCGAAATAAAAAATTCAAAATGATATTTCTGTAAATTGATATATGCAAATTACTATTCCATACGGGAATTTTAATTATATGGAACTTAAACGAATCTCTTTTGTCAAAAATGTTACTGACTACATTATTGTTAATAAGATGCAAGTCTAAATCCAAGAATTCCACCATATTAGAGTTGAAGTTAGTCTTAAGGAGCTTGAGATAATAAGGGTAGAACGTAATATTTGGTTTGTATTCGTTATTTTTACCAAAAATTATTATATCATCTATATAACGATAAATTAAGTAAGAATCATTTACAACATGATCTATTTAAAAAAAATGTAAATATAGGTTCGCTAAACAATTACTAGCTGGACCACCCTGATGTAATCCTTTGATCTGTTTATAAAGATTCTGATCAAATGCAATGAAATTTTCTTTTAATACGAGGTTAGCATGAATATCAAATTTATCTTTTTTCATTGAAGTATATAATTCACATATTTATCATAAATTAACTGTAGAACCTTAATCATATCGTCAATATCTATAGAATTAAAAAGGTCATCGAAATCAAAGCCATGCATGGAAAAAATTAACATATCCTTAGTAACTCGAGCAATGTCTAAGCTATTTTTAATTATTGCCATGTTTTGTAAATTATCAATTAGATTTTGAAGAATGTATCCATTAGTGATACTACGGAATTTTATAGGGCTTTTATGAAATTTTGGTGTTAAAAAAATACTTGGATATTTAATATTATTTAGATGAATATTCAGTCTTTTGTTCAAAGCTAAAAGACGATTATCATCTTCTCTATTAATGTGAATTGATTTTTGAAAGGAATTACTATTTAAAATGTGGTTACATAATAATTTACTGTAAAAGTATTTACAAATTATGGCATAATTAGCAGAGACCTTATCAACATATGTAATCACGAAGTCATTTTGGATATTTTCTATTGATGATTTAAGATCTTTATGCATAATTTCATTTTCAACAGTGAAATCTGACTCCCGAATTTCTGTTGCTACATAAGATCTAAATTGATTGAATGCTTCAATATATATATATATATATATATTATATATATATATATATATATATATATATATATATATATGACGAATAACATATTATAGCATTGGTTTTTCTAACTTAAAACTCAAATAACTCGAAATCTTTTAACATAAATAAAAAATAATCTCAAAAACCGTTAAAATTGTTATTAAAAAATAATATCGCAGATTTCAAAATAACATAATATTTTATATTCACATTCCCTTGACAAATGAAAAGCTTTATTTATTCCATGCAAAACAGAATACGCGCGAAACATCGTTATTTTTAGTTAACTACTTAATATTTAACTAAAAATAGTTATAGATAAAAATAGTAACTTCTTTAGTTACTTGAACTATCTGTTACTTATCAGAAATGGTGGCTTACTTGTACAAAAACTTAGTATTCACCACATTATTGTAATGATTACCAATAAATGAAATTTTGAAACATTAGCGAAAATTTTAAATAATGTAAATGAGCGTAATTTAATCATTCTGTCAATTCACGTTGAGTATTATCATATCGCGTGACACAATTTCAGAGTCAAAACTCGCAAATTTCGTAAAGTTTGTGATCTAATGAATGTAGGATTGTCGAGTGACACAATTCAAAACTAATGTAATTTATCATTCGGGCGTTAACTGTGACTTATGCTGACAAAATGACAACAATGAAAGTATTTTCACTATAAAATTGGAGGATATCCATTTTGTTCTCGTAGGTTAATTTTTTGTTTGTTTTTTAAAATGAAACAACCATGGTTACATTTTTTTTTTTTTTTGGATTTGTGAAATTTTGAAAAGATCTTGTAGAATACATTTAATGTCTTAGAAATCGTAAAAAAGTAAAAAAAAAAAATATTTGACTTGTTAAAAAAATATCAAATTGTATATATCTTAATTCATTTAACACAATTTCCTTTTGCTTATATCTGCTGAATCATTCATACTAAAACAGAGCAGCTGTACATTTCAGTTTTCCATCAGAAGTTGCTGTAAATTTAGCTTCCACCTTAGAGCTGTTACACTTGCCCTCTGGAGGAAAAACACCTAAGGCTTACAGCTTGTAAAAAGTATATATACTTGCAGTTACGTATATAGTCTGACTTTTAAACAGAATAACAATCGATGGAATAACACATATACACGTACGCACAGTTTGTTAAAACGAATGGTGATTTATACACTTAGCGGCAGGTAGACAATGAAGTATCGCTTATCCCTGGGGAAACGAACCAAAATGACCTTGTGGCCCACTTCGAAAGAACATTATTACAATCCCGCGGGCTGCATACAAAAATATATATTATTATATTAGATTTTAACCCATTAAAAGCATTTATTGGATTAAATATTTACAACAGAATGATTTATATTGTTATTTTTCCATTACTTTACTAGCACACAAACTTAGATAATACAATAATAAAAAAGCAATGATCAAATACTGTATAATTTATTTTATTAGAGAGATATTTGTCTCTCAATTCTTTCACTTAGTTTTTGCAAGGCGATATTTGGGCATAAAAATAGATGTTGTGGGTTTTTGTCCGTTAAGTTTAAATAGAATTTATACTTGATAAATTTCATTTTCGAGAAAAATGGTTCAAAGTTTTAAGATAATCCAGAAGCACTCACAAATTGTGTGTCATACTCTCAGACTGGAAAAAAATATGACATATGTGTTATAAAAATCTAATTTTTATTCAGTTTCAAAAATATATTTAAATACATTATCGCATTGCAAGTGAATTATCGAAATGAAAGGGAGATAAATATATTTCGAATGTTTTTTGTTTGTTTAAATTAATGAAATGACTCTCAAAAGTAGCTGCAAGTTTGCTCATTTCTTTTGCGTATTTGATGTAACTGATATATTTTAAAATTTTAAATCATTCATCAATGTAAAATGTTAAACGTTATTAGGACTCTCGCGAGAAGTGGGTTGGCCGAACCTCGTTTAACCCCTTAACTGGTTTGCCCGTACACCGTACAGGCTACCGAGAGCTGGCTATAACAAGTGCTGATATTTTCTTTTTTCTAACTTGGATTTGTACCTATTTTTAATTCTCATAATGGGACTATTAATGTTAGTCTTTTTAAGAGTTGCAGTTTGTCCATAGTACTGGAAAATGGGATTTTCCTTGTGGTGAAAGCAGGAATTTAGATTCCTGAAAATATTCGATAAAGCATAGATATCGGTAAGACATTGTGCTGTTTGTTGCTTGAAAAAAATTAAAATGAAAGGATAATCCAAAAAAAAAAAAAAAAAAAAGAAAATATGAATTCTGTCTAAACTCCATTGTGAGATTTTGTATTACACTGTGCTTCAAATTGTGTGAGCATATATATATATATATATATACATATGCTTACAAAATCCTTAACTATTTGAAAAAAGAAGTACGAATATGAATGTTTTTTGTACGCATGAGACAAATAATTTTAAGATAAATGAAATTTTCTTCATAGCATGCAAAGTGTGCTTATTAATAGCAAACATTTAATTGATTTTGTGTTCCTCAGTTATAAAATAAAAAAACACTGTTAAAACTTCAAAATTAAAAGTTGAAACAAATTCTTCCATTTTCGCATTCTGTTAAGTATTATGCTTAGTTATATGCAATAAAAATGTGTCTTTTTTTGGAACATTTTAGGCAAAAAAATACTCCATAAAATACTCCCTACATTGCATAAGGGGTATAAAATAATTTACAAGGTCAAACAATAGGTCGTTATTACGATATTAATTCAATAATTGGAGAGAATAAGAGATTTACTTTGGCATTCATTCCCCAAAACAAACACATGTATAGGGTTAACTTAAAAAAGTTTATGCAACATTTGCATGGTTATCGTGCAACGGCTTCTTCACTTTTTTGCTTGCTACCCTAATTTTTTGAGCAGTGTATATAAATATGTACGTATATATCTAAACACACACACACATTCTTTTCTTTTTAAACTACTAATTTAAGCAATTTACGTTACTTGTTTAATATGAAACTCAACTACTCAAGAGTTCCAATAGTTATAAGGAACAACTTATATTTGAATATTCATTCTTTCAATAAAACTTTAGGATTTAGAAATTTACTTACAAAAATGCTTTCTAAAATAAAATGTTCCTAATAATTTAATTTGTGTGGACAATAACTAAAATTTTCATTGCAATATAAATCTTCATTAGACAATCAGACTAAAGTACCTATCAAATAATTTCACAGCAGCAATAGCAGCTTAAGAAAAAAATAGCATTATAGTTTTATTATTTATGTTATTCAGGAGTTTTCTCTAATTTCAGCAACATTAACTTTCAGTATAATAAGTAAAGATGAAAAAAATATATTTGATTCTTAAGAAATATGTGTTTTGATCTGTTACAGATATAACTGCGTTCCATGTAATTTAATACTCACAGTACCGATTGCTTTGTTTTCCATATTAAATAATAAAGAATCCTTAGAATGAATACATCCATACATAAAAAAATATAAAAGTCGTTACAAAGAGACGTCTCATTGAATTTCCAATCATAAATGGAGTATTTCGCTATGTTTTATGACCGTATGCGTGTGTATTCAAAAAATGGAACTTCTGAAAAGCTCTTGTTTCGAAAAGATTTTGTATAAATAAGTTCACACACACGGTAGAATTCAATATGTATTCCCGAGAATTCACTCAACTGTAAAACCTCTCTAGAGATGGTGGAAGAGAAAAACAACAGATGTATACTTTGCATAGTCAATTTTATTTTGAGAAGAATAAAATACTGGTTGAAATAAGTCGAAAGTCAAACAAAAACTATAATGGGAGTGAAAAACTTGTCTAAGAAAACTTCTGAATATTTTGTCTTATGATTTCAGATTAAAAGCGATACAGAATCATATTTTGTTTAACTAAAGAATTTCGGAGAAGTGATGTATTATATTTGAAACATATTTTAATCAGTTAAAATGGTTTTCTTATGTTTCCATTGAAAAATGATGATTATATTTGCTTTTATTTTACATGAAAACTAATATTTGATAGATAGATCTACTTTTTTTCTATGGCTGAAGAAATATAATAAATATATTTCTCAATTATTAATATTCATTAAAATTAATTAATTTTAAATATTTTAAAATACTACAAATGGGCTATATCAGAGATGAAGAAAGCAAAAATTCTGGTGTGTTTCAGTTTAAAAAAAATAAAATATTTTCCATTTAATTAATATTTAAAATGAGAAAACCACCTTGTGAGTGATGTTTCATTTAATCTGTGATGGGTTTAAAGACAACCTTGTTTGAATGAGCGTGGTGTCATATGAAAAATAAAGAAAATGTTTAACACACACACACACACAACTTAAAATAATTTGCAAGTTAATACACACACACACACACACACATTTCAGAGTTTACAAAGAAAATTTCTCCAGCATTAAAACTATGAGTATTTTTATATGATTATTATGATCTGATCTTTTAAACGAAAAAGATACTATCTAGATAAACAATAAGTTACTCTAATCTTCTAGAAGTTTGAGGCACAATTAAGAGAAGAAAATAGCTTGGTTAGAATAACAATTCACACACAAATTAATAAAAGTAGATAAACATATTTATACAGCTAACATACAAAGTTAAATTTTATTAAATGTTGGTCTAAATATTTTATGTGTTCTTAAACATGCCCTTCGCCCCTTAATTTATCAAGGAAATTAAGCAAAATACGTTGAAATGTTAGGAGAAATTTAGAAATTTGTTTCATATGCTGGTAATAATTTTTTTTTGAATTTTATAACGTTTTATTTTGATTTTTTAGTAATAGAATTTAATAAGTTCCATGCTCATAGGTCTTTATCAGTGTACTTTTGCATTTTACAATTCATATTCCAATAGTATATTTAAGATTTAATTTGCACAGAGGTTGAACTTTGTAATTTTCTTCAGAAATTTAAATGGATTTTATGAGGTATTTTAGTTTTGAACAATGGCGGCCAGGGAATAATTTCTAAATCTTATAGAATATTAGCTGATGCAAGTAATTGGTCATTATTTTGCCAGTAAAAAGAATGGACATTCCCCGGAGAACTGTCACTAGCGCATCTCTGGGTGGTAATAATATCTTTTTCGAATAAGAGATAATTTGATATCATCCTCTGATAAATCCTGAAACGCGATTCTCACTGTCAGGCCGCAGGTACGGCCGAATTAGACTTGGAACAACGTTGGCACCCTGACCATATGCGACATCTATCATTCACTAGCTAGAGCAATGATTTACCCTAAAATACAACTCAATACCACTGAAAAGCAATCGACCGGTTCTGTTTGATATGGAAGTTTTCTAATTTACTGAATGTTCTGTGTATGCTGCAAAATGGAGACATAAGTGGTTTGTCGGATTCACCACTTTTGTGACAATCAAAGTCTGCTGATGTCGTTCTATCAGTACTAGCATATTTTAAATTAGCCACAATGAACACGTTGAAATGGGTGTCTCATCTGAATTTTGAAATATATATTAAAACCAGTACTCAGTTCAATCAACATGCTTCACTTGGAAAATTTCTGTAATCACGGCTTTTTGCTTGAATTTCCTCAATTGACGATGACTTGGCTTCCTTTGCTGTAATATGCATCCTTAGGAATGGGAGGGAAAAATTCTACAATGACTTTCTTTGGCAAAAATAACTCAACGTGCATTTTCCTTTTCTAGGGATTCTTTCCTTATCAACATATGTCAGAGAGTTGAGAATTTTACATGATTTGCTTCTATCTTAAAATTTCCATAACATTTTGTTAACTCAACTCCTTTTTAATGCTGCGTTTTAAATATCACGTAGTGTATTAAAAATGTAAATGTTTCTGTCTGCTTGTATTTTGAAACGTTAAATTGGAAATAATATAATTAAAATAAACAACAAAATCAACTGCCTCTGGTTATTTAAAATGCAGGGAATCTAGAAGAAACTTCCATAAAATGTAATAAAGTTTCAGAAAAAAAATATTTATTTCCTTTTCAATATTAAATGAAAATATTAAAATACAGAAAACGCTTTTTTATTTTTTTTTTGATAATAACGTAACATCTATTCAAAAGAAATAAAGAAGTGGGAAAAAGCAATTAGATTTGTAATTATTGCAGATATGAACGTGGGGGGTAACAAAATTTAGATATCCCAATGAAATTCATTGTATCAGAAAAATACCTTGCCTACACACACTTCTTACATCGAAAATTGATTTAGGAATGCAAAAGAGATAAAAGAAAAATGTATGTTGTCGTACGGATTTATTTATTTCATTTATTATCAAAGCTTTTTAGCTTTTAGAATGTATTAATAATAATCGAGGAATGAAGATACGAGAAATATATAAGAAAATAATTTATAGTCAACGCGCGAGTTAAGAAAGAACATGATAATATTTATTTACGAAGTGAAAAATCGGGAGTTAGAAATCTGAGGTTGGATAAAGGAATAAAGTTTTTTATGAAAAAAAAAAAACTAAATGAAATGAGATGATAAATGGTAGAAAATAAAACGAAAACAAAAGAAAAAAATCAATAAGATAATAAAAGCAGGTGCAAGATGGCTGTCTATTTAACTGTTTCAACTCATTTGTTAAAGTTTGTGGAAACACAAAAATTTTCTATTGCAATAGCTCTCATCAACATTTTAACAGCACTCTGCAACGCCACGTTTCAAAATCTTTCTTGTATTTTATAAAGGTGGATTCTTAAGGTCCTGTTAATAAACTTTTGGTTTTTTCTTGATTGAGCACGCTGTAGCCACTTTGCCTTAATTTTGTCACCATTATAATAGTAAACATTAATTAACATTAATTAATAAAATAATTATAAGCATTTATATAATATAAAGTCTTGTACGAATAGTAAATATTTACAAATGATGAAAATTAATTTTTGATGTATTTTTACTTTTAGTTATTAATTTTAACTACTTTTTCATTTTTTATTACAATTATTAAAAAATAATTTATGATCATTCATGAAATAAAATAGAACACAATTTCTTTACCTTTAATGATGTTCTTTATTTTAGTTTTTAAAAAATTATATTTTTTTTATTTTTTTCGAATTTTTAAAATTTAATTTGTAAAATAAATGATTTTGAAAAAAATTACCACTTTTTCGTAAAAATTAATTTTTTTTGAATGAAATATTTCTAAAATTCAGGAAATTTTTGGTGTTTCATGCAAAGTACACATTTTCGAAATAAGTTTTGTTAGAAAACAAAGCAAAAAAAAGTACAAATGATTCGATTTCTTACTTGAAATTCTTTCAACTGTAAACAAAAAAAGCATTAATATTTTTTCAAAGTGATACATTACCATTCTTAAAAATAAATCACAATTTGGCATTAGAAGTATTTGAAAACTTTTTTCAGTATGAAATTTAAAAATTTTCAGAATGTGATAATTGCTGATAAAAAATGTGCTTTGAAAAAGGATAACAAATCTTTTATGGAATTTCTAACAAAACCAGTAAAGAATTTAAGAATATTCAATTCAACAAAAGATATTCTAACAAAATCAGCATATTTCTTTGTAATACAATGAAGTATATGTAATAAAAATTTCTTGAAAAACTATTTGTAAATCATCTCTTATAAAAAATGAACAAATTCAAATAATGTTATCCATTTTTTCCCGAATTGTCAGAACTTTTAGTTTATCTCTGTCTTTGAGCTTTTTTTATAAAAGAAAGAAGGAAAGAGAATATAACATCTCAAAAGAAACAGAGTAATAGAATTGAATCTATTTCTCTTAAGTAGGATAGTATAAATAAAAATGGTTTCATTCATAACAGCAATTTTCTACGATGCTTAAAAGCACAAACGTTTGTATTCAATTGTGATTTTTCCAACTACATTCTTCTAACAAAAAAAAATATCATGTCGTATTCTATGTAATTTATTTGCATCTATTTGGCAGTAAATTTAACAAGAACACTGCATAAACACAAATAACATAATTACTACTGTTTTATACTTTGATAATACTTAAAAAATTATTTCCATAAGTTACTTTATCAGTTCGCGTAATATTGGACATCTATTCATGATCTGAATTCAGCTAGTCTAAATAACTCTGTAAGATTCACATTTTGCTTCCTATAAAATTCTTTAATAATGTATAGTATAAAGATATAATAGTTTATACTTAAAAGTGCACAAATATAAATTGATTAAAGTAAGATTAAAATAAAAAAACGTCACTTTTTCTTCCATTTCACAGCTTGATTTGATAAATGTTTCTAATTGAGGTACTATTTAAGTTTCAAATATTGAGTAAATTCGTCTAGATAAAGTAGAGTATTGATGTGGGATTGTATTCTAATATTAGTGATAATATTGATTATAACATCGTCAAGAATAAATCATAAAATTTAGAAATGTAAAAATACACTATAATATAGATATATTTAGAAAATTTTATTTACCCTCCTTGTTGTTTTAAAACTCTCATTAACATTAATCGTCGATAGTTATCTGTATTTTCACAATAATTAACTATATTTATTATGTAAGGTGCCTTATATTATTGACAAAAATATAAAAGAAAATAATATTTGTAGCGCATGCGTAGTAAAAAATAGTTTTTTAAAAAAATCTCATTGAATGCCGATGCTTTTCATTTTAAATATCTGTAATATTTCTATTGTATAATGGTGCAGAAATTTTGGGAAAATTAATCGTAATGTCTGGATATTATAAACAAAATACATCTGAAAATAGATATTTTTTTTTTAGAAATTATAAATACCTTATTTTTTACATTTTTACGGTTATAAGGTTAAGGTAATGGGGTTTAAGGTTTTATCGTTAGATCCGTTATTAGAAAAGGAATATATATCTAATGAGGGTATTTTTCAATTTTCAAATTACCTTTATTAAAAATATTTAAAAAACACTGTTACAAACTTTTAAGAAGAGTTACAGTTAAGTATAAAGTTGCTAAAACCTGTATTGTAGGAAATTATTATTATTTATTGTCCAATAACTTTTTATTCTAAAATAATTTTTCAGTATAATTACTGAAAAAATGCCTTTTATTTATATATTTTTGAATATAATATTTAAAGGCTACTATTTAAATAGAATTCAGATTAAAGGTTAAGTTTTTTACTTAAACACAATAGCATTTTTATTTTGGTTTTTTTCTAAATATTTACTTATAGTATAGGTATTCAATCAACTTAACATTAAATTACATCATCTAAATCTTTCACGATTTTGAATTCATTAGACAATTCAAACATGAACCTCAATAACCATGTACTAGTTAAAAGTAGTAAACACTTTCCTAAAAGAATTTATCACCATGAATATGAAAGAATTCAAAATAGAAATAAATAAACAAGTGAAGAATTTTCACATAATGATACGTGGTTAATCTACATTGTTTTGCTTAAGCCTGGGACTTTTCGAATGATAAGTAAGTATCGTGAATTTGCTTTATAGCTTGTGAAGTTGCTTTGCTTCGATTATAGAATGATGAGTATTCAAATATATAATTCGCATTTTTAAACATCTTCAACAATTTACTTATAGACTCTTTATTATTTTATTTTTAAAGTTATATACCAAAAAAATTTTCTATACATTTTTTATGAAGCTATATGCCACTCAAAAGCTTAAGTATATTTATTATATTTCTTTTCCTCTGTATAAAGCTAAAATAAAATTCGAAAGTTATATTTATATGTTTTTTTTTGCTCAGCTATAAATTCATCCAATATATTTTCTTAACAGTAACACCAGAATTCTGAAGCATTAAATAATTTGAAGTATTGATGATGAAAATCAAAATACTTCATCTCACCAATCCTAAATTATACATTTTGAAATATTACTTTTAATGTTTATTAACGAAAGGGATGTCTTACGTTTTCATGGAAAATGAGTACCAATGTTTAAGGAATTCGAAGTTTAACCTTAAATGACTCGAAGCATGAGAAACATTATCTTTGGTTGTAATACAATAAAATCATGAGTTTCAAATTCATATTTTATTTTAAATTAGCTACACATTTTATGAGTCGTCAATACTGGAATTCGTATATGACAGATTAAAAGTTATTTCAGTGTTAATGAAAAATATATGTATATTATATAAATAATTATATATGGTCTACAATAAAAATTACGTACTGTAATAGATTCGAAACAAATAAATCAGCCGTGAACGATACAATACTTAAAATCCTGTTTCAAATTAAAACTTGACAAATTGAAAGCTTTTGAATTCTATGACAAAAAGAGTAGATTGTATTCTCAATTAAAATTACTTGCAATACTACACATTCCTAAAGATTTAATTATATGCATTTAAACTTTCATTGAATATGCGAATAATGATATTAGTTTAATTGACAATTAAAGCTGATTTTTGTACATATACTTTTTAGAAAGAGTTTTGTGTGCATGTAAATGTTAGCGAAATAATGTTTATAAAATATATATTTTGAAAAATTAAAATTTTTTATTTATATTTAAAAATAATATTTAATCTACTCTATTATAAAAATGTTTACAGCAGATAATTATATGAAAACTAAAATGCATTGATTCAAATTATTTATATTGTACACGATTCAATCTAATTTAATCATATGACTCAAATAGTTTATAATTATTATCACGTATAATATGCTCAGATAATTACTATAATACCGTAGTAATACTAATTTCCTTCAGTGAAATTTTGAAATATATTTTCTTTCAGTATTCATTCCCACTATTCTATATTCATAGAGTTTTATAAAGCCTGGTAAGTATTTTAAATCTGCTGTACGCCTTACAATTCGATATTTTTATTATATAAATTTACATTATAATCTATTTTTCACGCTCTACCATTTTTCATGCAACATTTTTCTTCAGTGATACTCGGTCTCCATTGGATAAAGGTAGTAAATTATAATTACATTTGTCATGAAAAAAGTAAGGTATTATCTAAAAAAAACTAAATTTTCTTAAAATTAAGTAAAAATGAACAAAGAAAGATGTTTACATCCATTTTTTTATGTTCTATAAGGAAAAGATTAAAGATTATTTTTAATTAAATGCAAACTATATGGCACAGCCTTTTCTTTTTTCAACATTCTAGTTTCAAAATTCGTGCATCGCAAGAACAAGTGCAAGTTGTAGCATGGTTTATCGTATTTAAATCTGCAACAGATGTACACCATAAACGAAACCACAACACTAGAGTTAGTTTGTGAGAAAAAGTTCATCGGGTGAAGAGGAAAAAGAATAGAATGGCCACCCACATCTCTATATATAACACCTCTGGACTTTTTGTTATAGGAATACGAGAAAAACATTGTTTATTTATCAAAAGTCCGATTACAATGGACATTCCGATTTTTTTTCTGCAATACTTCATACAAAGAACTTGGCTAGCTATCTCGTATTAAATGCATGTATTGCGCGCTGCTAATGATGCGCACAGTGACATTGCGCAATAAAGCATTGCAAAAAAATCTTTAATTTTTCCTTTTATGAAACTAAACAAAACCGTAAGAAAATATATTTACGTGTTTTTTGTAACTAAAAGCTGAAAGTGCAGCCATACTTTTTGGACACCCAGTATTTCATAACACTCTGAAATTGATGCTTTCGTTCCCATATTTTCTAACCAATATCCAATTGGGACATTTACAAAAATGAGAAAAAAAATCAACATATGTGCTCTCCATATATTTCGTTTCATTTCCTACCTAAATATGCCATTTCTAATTGAAAAATCAAGGAAATTGATAAAAAGTTTAGAGTTTCACTTCATTTTCACCATTTAAAAATAGTGTTGCTGTTAAAATGCATATTATGAACTGATAATTTAACATGGGAGCTACAATACTCAAATTGAAAAAAAGGTTAAGGCCTACATATAGAAACTTCTTGCTGTTTTGAGTGGCAAAAATATTCATTTTTCTGTCAGGTAAAGAATGCGGACTGAAGAGTAGAATTGTGTAGAAATGAAATAAAAATTCAATGTTTGAAAGGAATAATTTTAAAGAGATATTTCGAAGCTTTTATAAATACTTTTTCAAATGTAAATAAAAAAATGATTGAAAAATTTCTTTGCGTTTTTTTTTTGCTTCCAAATTCTGACAAGTATTTTGAAAAATGAGTTTGGAATAAAATAAAAATGAACAAAGAATTCTACCAGGGGAATTTTTTAACGTTTTTGTGAATAATGATTTTTATAACAAAAACATTCCTGTGAGAGTTCTTTAATAATTACAAAATTTAATTAAAAATATATTTGCGAAAAATGGATTTCTTTCTTTACAAATGAAAACATAAATTTGCGTTTTTTTAGAAATAAAAAATGTTATACAATAGCACTTATTCAAAGTTGTGTGTTCCATTTTTACACTCGCAGATGGAATTTTTTGATAAACATAATGAATCAGCATAATTTGCTTGACGAATTGAAATTATTTTAGAAAAGAAATAGTTTTTTTTATGAATCAGCGTTATTTTTCTATGCAAGGCATATGAAAAAAATATGGTTTATTTACAGAAATAATATGTAGAATACAAAATAAGGCATCTTTTTTATATGTTCAAAAATTTTCGATTAAAATTGGATCTAATAAAAGAAGAAGAGAAAAACGAACATTGTGTGTAAATAATCTATAAACTAATATTTCAATTTTAAATATAAATAAACATTTCGTGTACTTTTTTAAAGCTTTCATTTAAAATCTCAATAAGTAGTAATTAAAAAATTAATAAAGTTTAGTGTTTAACGTATTATAACTAAGGAGTATCAATCTAAGTATTTTTTTTCACACCATGATCGAATAAACTGTACATAAATTAACAGCTTTTATGAAATAAGCTTATACAATGACATGTATTTCCGTTTTCGAAAAAAAAACACATCAAATATGAGGTATAAAAATTGAAAAGTATGACACGTATGATTATGAAAGGGAGTTTGCACTAATCAAATGAAAAATACCATTGTTTGGTTATGAAAAACTGAAGCTTATTTTGAGGCACACGAAAAAAAAATCGTTGTGTTGTTTGCGAAGAAGTTTCAGAAGCTTAGAAGTAAAATTCATTTGTAGTAAATATATATATTGAATATATGATTAAAAAAAAAGTGCATGAAACAAAACAACATTTTAAATAATAACTTTGATTGCAGTACTTATGGGATTCTCAAAATGGAATAATAATTTTTAAAAATGAGTTTTCATATGTTAAACAAAATATTTTGTATTACATCAGCTGTTGATTAGTTCTTTTAAATATTTGCATAAATATATAGCATAGGGAAAACCACAAAATAATTTACAAAGTTTTACACACTATAAAAAGAATATTTTACAGTTATAAATAAAAAGAAAATTGGAATCAATGAAAAACAACCCCAATTTTTAAAAATACAGAAACCACAGCTGTGCACTTATTTTTTCAATATTTTTATAAAAAATACTGTATTTTTGTGTTTATCCATTTTATATTTATTAAAAAACATTAACATTTATTTAGTTTTATATATATATATCAATAATTTTCCAATTAATAACTACACTCATGTCCATAAATTAAAGATAATTCAGAATCACACAGAAATTGAACAAAATAAAAATTTCACCTGTAGAATTATCACACACATCTTGAAGAAGAATATGCTAATTGCAGGAAACCACCAGATGGCGCGGATAGTGCGTCACAATGACTAGAGTGTAAGATAGGGGTACATAAGGAATGGTGACAAAGAAATAAAATTGTTCACAAGCGCTTTAAAAGCCTTTCAGTGCAATAACCGCATAGTTATGGCACAAAGGAAGCATTTGGATGATTTTTTATGTGGTAGAATTATTGGATGACTGGAATGTGGACGTACCCAGCTGGAAGTATCTGAGGAACTTGGAATCATCCAGGCTGTGTCAACGATTCCAAGATGATGATAATGTGAGTTGATGTTACAGCACAGGTTACCCCCGAATTACAACGCCGAATGAGGGCCGGTATTTGGCAGTTACTCCTAAAAGAAACAGACGGAGCACAGCATCAGACCTGTCTCGTCAGCTACTGGTACGACAGTTTCAAGGCAGACCGTGTACAGACGCTCAGGACACATTGGTCTATATGCTCGTAGCCCTGTCAGATGTGTTCCACTTACCGCAACTCACTGTCGCCTACGATTAACCTGGAGTAGAGAGCATGCATTATGGACACCAGAACAGTGGTCTTGTGTGATGTTTTCCTACGAGTCCAGGTTTAGTTTGCAGTCTGATTCTCACAGGACTTTAATATGGAGAGCGCCAGATACCCGTTACCACCAAGAGAACACCATTGAACGACACCGTTACGGTGGTGCAGGATGGCTCGTTTGGGGAGGAATTATTCTTGGCTCCAGAACTGACCTGCATGTTCAGAGTTTAACTATGACAGACCACATCTATCGGGATGTCATTTTGGAACAACATGTATGTTTATTTCGGGGTGCCATAAGTGCTTAGGGATGACAACGGCAGTCCTCACCACGCAAATATTGTAGACGAATGCCTTCAAAAGGTGGATATCACCCGTATGGATTGGCCAGCATACTCACCGGACTTGAATCCAATAGAGCATGCGTGGGATATGCCTGGCCGACGAATTGCAGCCCGTCAACCCCCTCCCACCTGTCTACCGGAACTTCGGAGGATATTGCTTGATGATTGGTGTAATATTCCCCAAGATCAGATTGATGATTTGATACTTAGCATGCCTAGGCGTTGTAAGGCCTGTATTGCATCGTCTGGGAGACATAATACTACTTATTAACCATGATATTAACCATGTTATACTATTTTTGTAAATAGGTTCTTTTTTAAAATTTGCTTCGGGGAGTAAAAATCGCAATTTTTATTAATTATGTCAAACATATAGCATCTTTTTTGCTCTTTACCTTTTGTTTAATAAATAGACTTTACAAATAAGTCAAATTTGTTTTGCTTCTGTCTCTTTCTTTGCCTGAACTTCATTATTCTTAATTTATGGACATGAGTGTAATAAAAGTATACACATCGTACTATTACAGAATTTTAATATACTAAACATGCAAATACAAGAACAATTTTCTTTTTCTTGAATGGATGTTTTAGTTCAAAGGTAATTGCTTCATTCCCGGTAATATTGAAGAATAATCATATTTCGGGCTTAGATTCTATATACCTGCTATTTGATATTGGCGATGGCAACTGTTACAAAGTAATTTTTGAAAAAATGCCCATATTGAAATGGGTAAAAGAGTTATAAAAGAAAATATTACAAGTGTCTTGTTTGGAATGTTAATGCGAACTAAAATTTCTAATGGATATTCCTCGTATGATATCAATTCTAGACAAATTGAAGTATGTCTCTGAAAAAACCAGAAATGTTTTAATAGCAGCCAGAAATCTTAACAATTTATTTACTAGCCACTTATTATTATTTTGAAAGTACCCCATGAGTGTTATAGTACATAATGCTAAACAATGGAAATACAATCGAAAAATAAAATAGAAATACAAGGTGTCCGAGCTTAAAGTATCTAAAAGTAATGGCTTATTACGGAACTACGGAACTTTTGGATCGAGTCCGATCTTCCACACGTGCGCGCATTATTCGCCAATCTCAGACGATAAACTATTTACGCTAACTTTATTAGTAAAGATGTGGACACCACTGCAAAAGATGCAGTGCGTACTTTGGATAACGGAGTTTAAATCAGTCACGCGTGTACAGTGACATGTTTGAACAAAATGGAATGTTGTAACTGGCTAGGCTAATAGACTTAGATGAACTCTATAAAATGAATCACGCGCACGATCAATAGTGTCTTCTATTATGTAAACTTAAGGATACTTTTCCGTTTGAGATATTAAAGTTCCCGTCTACTTTATAGTTATATCCCATTGGTGGATATATTTTGATATCAGAGGGTCTGCATACCATTCTGTTTGAACACGCCGCTGTACACACGTGACTGATTTAAACTCTGTTAACCAAAGTACGCACTGCATCTTTTACTGCGGCGTCTACATCTTTAATGTAAATAGAGCAAAAGGTTTATCGTCTGCGATTGCCGAAAGATGCATGCATGTGCGGCCAAATCGGAATAGACCCAAAAAATTTCAAAGAGGTTTCCAATGAATGGATAACATTTTATTAATTTCTGATGGGTAGTTCCGTAATAATAAGCCATTACTTTTGGATACTTTAACCCTGGACAACCAATATATGAAACCCAATCGAAGATAAATACAGCGGTCAAAATAAGTATTTCGCATGCAATCATTTCTACGAATATTGAATTTAAATACCTTACAACAACGGAGTTATATGTTCCGTTATTTGTTCCATATAACAGCTCAGTTTCTATTGTAGAAGTTTTTGTATTTACAAAAACGAACCTAAGCAAATAAATACTCATTATAATTTTCAAAAGCAGTTTAGCAATCAAAATAAGTATTCAACGTAGCGGGCTTTGTTAATTTTTTATACCGAGAAGCAATATTACTTTTACGTGTGGTTGCAAATTCTTGTAACTTAAAGCACTTGGAATATTCCTGAGGGTATTTAGAAAAAAATATTTAAGCAGTAGGCAAGATGGGTCCAAAACAAGGAGAGCTCTCAGTGGAAATTAAAAATTTAATCATAATGCATTTTAAAAATGGTTTATTTGAAAACAAAATTTCGGCTATTGTAAATAGGCCAAGACAAGTGTGCATTATTTATTTAAAAAGAATTAAGAACAAAATCGGCTGATAATAAAACAAGTTCTGGTCGACCAAAAAACTTTCCCAAGCGGTGGAGCAATGGCTTGCACGTCAAATTAAAAAGAATCACAAAGCCAATGCATCAAATTTAGCAAAAACTACCAAGGATTGTTTAAACACTGATGCTACGCCCCAAACTATCAGAAATTACCTGCATAATAATGGATTTAAGGCTAGAACGGCTCGAAAGAAGCCGTGCATATCCAAAAAAACCGAGTGCAAAGACTGGAATTTACTAGAAAATATGCAGACAAACCAGTAGAATTCTGGCACAATGTAATTTTTAATGCGATGGCAAAATTATATTGTACAGAAAACGCAATGCTGAGTTGAAAGAACGAAATATGGTAACCACATTAAAGCATGGAGGAGGTATAATGATTTAAGGGTGTATGGAGGCTTCAGGAGTGGGAAATATTGCCATAATTAATGGCATAATGACGATCTGTATTACATACAGCTTTTAAAAGGAATTTTGAGTGTCAGTGATGAAAACCCGTGTACAGAGGAGGGCTACCGATTTTACCAAGACAATGACCCAAAACACTCCACTCACAATACAAGGCTTTGACTGCTATACAACTTGCAAAATTTATATATAGACAATCAACCAATTACCAGACCTCAATCCAACTGAGAACATGGGAGCAGATTGGGAAAAAAAGTTAAGAGAGCGCCCTTTTTCTAACAAACATCAAATGTAGATCTTTAGAGAGGAATGGCTGAAAATTGACCAATAGGTGATACAAATTTTGGTTAAATCGATGCCACAGTGTTTAATAGAATTCATCCATAGGCGATGAATTGTAACTAGATATTAGTTTTTTATTATTTATATGTTTTTCATTTATTTTTACGTTATACTTTTTTGTTTGCTTAACTGCCTTTGAGTGAAATAATATTGATATTAATTCATTACATTTTAATGTATTGCAAAAGATGCTGCATTTAATATGTACTGATATTGGTTTAAAATCAGACAAATTGTTTTGTTTTTTTATAGAGTTTTTATTTTTTTAATCCAATATATACAGAAATCTTCGCATGTCGAATACTTTTTTTTGATTGCTGTAGAAAGATATTTACGATTAAAAAGATTAAACCTACGATGGAAATGGAAGAAAGCACAACTTTGAATATATATATTTATATTGAAGTTTAAAAGGCTTTATAAAAAAATAAAGTTCGTATCAATTTCCACAGAAAGAATAAATAAGAAAAGAAAATATATTATGATTTAAAGAGTTATATCTTGCTAAAATTTGAAGCAGATGATCATTTTCTTCAGATTAAGTTTAAAAATCTTTCCATTGAAGGAAATAACAAATTTCAATTCATAAAAACTTTACATCCGCAATTTTCAGCAAAAGGAAATCCAATATAAAAACTTACGGTTAGCAGAAAAAATATTTTCTGATATCATCTTCAAACGTAAGTTTTAGAGGGTTTGGGTGGTTTATCACATAAAAAGAAAACTCATAAACGAAACCAAAGTTTCAAAGTAGCAGAAAATAAAAGTTTGATGTATAACGTTTCCGCTTGGAAGAACTTTTCGGCTATTAGCTGAAGTTTTAAATTTGTTTCAACCTTATATATACGTAAGAGAATATATATTCTCCCTTTTATATAATAACAAAATTTTTAAAAAAACGTGTTCAATAATTAGAAATTTTGTTGTTATTAATGTATCCGACTACGTTCGGAACCGTGATTTTGAAAAAGCGTATAAATGGATAATTTTCATGATATTTAGTACCACTTAAATTATAATACATGCATAAAATTGTTTTGAGGACATTTTGACAAAAAAATTATTTAAATACAATATTTTGCCCCAAAAATTATTTAAATACAATATTTTACCCAAAAAAATTATTCAAATACAATATTTTGCCAAAAACCTAACTTAGAATAAACATTTTTCAAAATGTTCTCCTTTTATAAAAAATGCTACTAAAATAATAATAAAAAAAATATTTTGCTTATATAAAGTAGATTTTTCCAGAGAGTCTGAACTATTTTTTTTTTGAAAAATTTACATTATTTTCAGAGTTACAACCAATTTAAATAATTATCGAAGTTTTTTTCTTAAAATTTTCCCCCTCTGTTGTCGTAAAATATGTATAAACCCACTTTTAAGTTGTATATTTCAAAAATTCTAGTTGAGCCTCTGTGCAGAGGTCTGAGCTATATACAGGCAAAATATTATTATAATAGAAGCATTTATCGCAAAAGAGAATATTTTGAAAATTGATCATTCTATGCTCCTTTTTTGTCAAAATATTGTACTTAAATTGTTTTGTATTGTAATAATATTCTTAAAACAATTTTATATACATTTTCTATTGTAAGTGACACTAAATATCATAAATATTATCCATTTATAAGCTTTTGCAAAATTACGGTTCCGAGCGTAGTCGGATACCTTAACCAATTCCACCACTGCATGAATATAATAAAATCCGGCATATAACGCACATCTATACTTACAAACCGCAATTTTTAATTTTATGTACATTCGTTATATAACTCCCACCCCTTTTTTGCAGAAATATTTTTATAGTGTTAGTTAAGTAATAATTAATCTCTTTAAAGTAATTTGATCTGGAAATCTGTTAACGTAAAATTAGGACGCATCTCTCTCTCTCATTCATATTTCAAATCTCCTTTATATTTTTAATGAATTTATTCGAATTTAACAATGGCTTTCATATGTCTTGATTCCATCAATATGGTTAAAGCAACCTTAAATAGATTTTCTGAATGTTTTCATCATTGTTGATTGTGTTTTAGACGCATTAGCAAAAGTATATATAACTTAAAGTGATATTATATAATTCATATAATTCTGGTAATTCTTCAATTGTTATCATGCGGCCGCAGTAGCCTAGTGGTCAAGGTAATGGACTCGTGGCTTGTGTGTCATGACCTTGAGCCTTATACCACTGAAGACCCACCGTGTAGGGGAGCGATGCACGTTAAATCTTCCGTGAGCTTAAATTTCCTCCCAATGGTGTGGTGTGGTAGTTAGTAGAATGGGTTGCCAGCTCAAATGTCATCCACATCACTTTTTCATAGTTTATTTTTCCATTTATTTTTTATTCGCTATATTTAATTATAAATTAAAATGCTTGCAAATTATAATAATGAAAGAAACTTGCCATAAGTTTATAAGGTGGATTAAAATAAATCTCAATAAAAACGATTGATTCTCCTGATTTAAAACAATACCACATAAGATACGGATTAAATTTAATTATGAAAAAGATTCTGAGAAACACATAATCTTTGGCTGTTAAATTGTTCCTGTACCATTCAAAATATATTTATTTGAGTTTAATACATTTGAATCTTACCAATTGACGCATTTTTCAAAGAATATCGTCTTCGGAATCGCAATTGAATACTACCTGGCCACTATGTAACGATCCTACTTTTCATAATTGGAAATTAATTCTCGATTTCTGTGGCATACAAAATTCCTATTGGTCTGAAAATAATTAAATATGTATTTCTAATCCATTTTTGTGGGTGCTTCCGATAGCTTAGTCAATAATAAACATTCCAACCCTTACTATCTCATTGCTACCACAGACTCAAAACAGAATTCACAAACTCTTCTTTTTCTTGTATAGAAATCAATTCATAGGCTAATAATCTATTTATAAATTGATAAAAAGTAAGGTTCTACACGTTATTTAACTATTTTTATAAATGTGATATATTTTGAAGAAATATTTTGTTCACAAAACTGGCATTTATACAATTTTAAAAGTTACACTTTTGATATATGAGAAACTGCAAAATAAATCTCAGAGATTATGCAATACCGAAATATTTCACAAATAAATTTAAAATATGTACATTTGCATTTTTAAAATGTAATTACAATTTAATGCATTAAACTTTTTGAATCATTTTGAAATTTAGTGTCATAATAAAATACAACTATTAGGCCAATCAAAGAATTGAGTCAATATTAAAAAGCTACCCCGTACAATCTCTGGTAAGTAATGTTTCCTACATTCGATAAATGACAGTTGAAAATAAAATTGTTTTCTTATAAGTAAGTAGCTTTTGACTTATAGAGGTATTCAAATTCTCTTTGAAATTAACTTAGGTTACAAAAAAATATTCTTAGTATCATTAAGAAGTTAAAAAAACAACAACAATTTGATTAAATTTTTCGTGAAAGCAGAGCTTATTTAAAAATCGTTCTAACCTTTATTTTCCTATTTAAAGTTTTTTTTTTCTTATTCCTCTTACAAATAATCTTTTAATAATTTAAATAATAATACCTCTTTTAATACCTCTGATTAATTAATGGGTAGTCTTTCTCATAAGGTGTGTTGCTGGCATTGAATTCAAAAACGAAGTTTTTTATTCGAGAAAACTTTTATCAGATGGAATTTGCTACGATTTACATCTTTATTCGTCAATGAAGCAATTTTAGTTCTTATTTTCATTTTTTCAATTGAAGGTTTATTTCCGTAATTTTCAAATTTTTTTCATCAAATCTAATAATATGAGCTTAATTTAAATAACGCGTTTTACTTATAAACTCAAAATCAGTGGCACAACAGCCCTTGAGGTGCCCTTGTAGGGCCTACAGTGCCCATCCCAGAACATGTGGTCACTGGATGCTGAGGTGCTTGAGCAGATGTCCCGATCAGGTGGTCAGTCTGAAGCATACCCATAGCAAGCTTGGTACTCATTTATAGACCCATTGCAGTAGGGATGAAAGGCCGAGTCAACCTTACCCAGCCCGGGAAAAGAACCCGGACCTGTGGTGTTGAGGCGCGACCCGATACCACGCGATCACTGGGTCTTCATTCTTTTACGTATAATTTAAATAATAAACAATATTTAACCAATTATTCTTCTCATATCTAAATTATAATTATCGGTGAAAGAACTTGTATAGAAGGCCATTCACACTTGATGAAAACGATTCTGATAGATACTTTTTATCAATAAATACAACATTTTTTCTAGAAATTTGCTTCTATCTTATAGCCATTAATCTTGACAAAAGCTCTAGCTTTAATTTTTCATGAAAGAGTATAAACCTTTTCTTAGTACTCTCTTGAAGATTTAACTCTAGTCCTCTTGAACCATGCTCCAAAGTTCGTTTAATGTTTTTTGATGCCGTTTTCCTAAGGCTCGTTTTAATAAAATGAAATCACAAGATTCCATTGAAGAACCATAGGATAATTTTGCACGTACCTTATTAAATGGGATACATTTCATTTCTTTTTCTGATTTTTCTTTTTTTTTTTTTTTTTTTTTTTTGCTAAATATGTGACAATTGACTTGTGACTAGAACCTTTGTCCATATGAAACTTAACTTTATCAACGTCCTTTCCATATAAGGTTGGAAATTCTTTTTGTCAAAATTTAGTTCTAAAATATTCTGCAGATAGAGTGAATTAATTTTTGTATTAATTCAGATTTTTTTTATTTTTAATTTTCCGATACACCAAAAACCAGCAGTTATCATGAATCCTTTTGAGAACTTTTCTGTACACTTACGAAACCATTTCGTACGGTTATTCCTGTCAATTGAGAAATAGAAAAGTAATTTTCTTGTATTAAAGGCACTGATATACTCATGCCTCTTCGAATGTTACCATACATTTTCATTTTTCAGCATCATGGTTTCAGCATATATAGTTTTCTAAGATTTGCTTTTTTTTAGCAATATGTTTTAAAAAAGAGATGTCTTTTTAAGCTTTAAATATTTATGGATAGTTTTAATTATAGTACTGGAAGACATTTTTAGTTTCAAGGCAATAAATCTGTGAGTCGATGGATTTTCTTTTACGATCAGATACTTCGTTTTCTTGATAGTTGTCTGAGTTTGAACTCTTAGATTGAAATTTCGTGTTCATTTTTACATATTTAAGTTACTTTTAAATTAATTTTACGGCAACAAAAAACAAACTAAGCCGTCATTTATTAAAAAATAAAAAAATTTTATCGATAGAACAGCAAATTAAGAAAATTATTAATTCCATTTTAATCTTGTTGAGTAGTCCACATACTACTTCGCCAAACGATTATGGTTTTACATTTAATCTTGTTGAGTAGTTTATGTACTACTTCGCGCGCGCGCGCCAATCGATAATGGTTTATTAATTTTTAATCGTGACGTAACAGTCATATTTTCATTTCGGCTAGACGATTTTTACCTTTCTGTTTCAATATATTATAAATACCTTTTATTGTAATGCAATAACCGATATTTTTGTCCCACTTTTTAATTTGTTGATACGAATAATTCTCCTTTAAAAGAGTATTTACCTAACCTTCGAGCCAAATATCAATGTTAGGAGCCATTTTTAAAATGAATCTTTTATTTTACATTTCAATTAAAAGAAAACATTTGCAGTTATACATTCTGAAGTTGCCAAAGTTTTATTTTAAAATGCAAACGAGAAAAGGAATTACAAAATCGTTTCCATAAGGTGTGAACGACTGTCTGTGTTTTACATTAAAACCTATTTTGTTGTCTTTGATATGTTAGTACTTTAACTTATTATTATTATTCTTTTTGGTAAATCAACGCTGAAAGTATAATTCTAGAAAATTACGTTGAATCGTTCATTGAAATTAAAAATAAAAGTCATGATTTATACATACGATTTTTTACACAGACGCCTAATTGAAAGGATACTGTGCATGGGGGTATATAAACGTTTTAAAATAGATATAGAGTTTTAAAATAAATTGACGCATTTAAAAATAATTAAAAAGCTTATCTATTTTATTTTAAGTATTTTCCTCTAGATATTCATCTCTTAAATTCAATCATTTTAACCAAAGCTCCCTCTTACGCCTCTGCTTCTTTTAAATAGCACACTTTTCTTTGGATCGAAGTAAACATAGTGGCCAAATAACTTGTCATCATATTCTTATTTTTATTCTTATGCATCCTTAAATTATAACTATAGAAAATATTCATTATTATCTTAGAAAAAGTACTTGTCAAATTAATCGACTCTATTACTTAATGTTAAGATTATTTTAGTTTTATTAAACTAATTGTTTTTGATTTATGATGATATTAACAAAAGCTGTTAGTAAGTTTAAATAAGGAAAGATTGGTTCTATGCAACCAAATAGCATGAAAGTACAGTCGGATCTCTATATAACGAAGTCGATAAATTCCGATAAAAAGTTTGTTATATGGAAAATTCATTATATAGAGGTTTATTTTCAATTTTCCTAAGAGACAAAACACATTTTAAATTCATATTCATAAGTACTATATATTTTAAAAAAATGTTTTATCCACACCTTTTTGTTAATTAATATATATTTATTTTATGTATATTATGAATAAAAAAAATTAAAACTGTAATGAAAGTTTCTTTATGCCTTTTTCTACTTCCTGAAGACTTTCTTTTCTTTGATGCTCAAGCACTTACATTTTGTCATTTTGTAACTACAAGAAACGAAGGTACTAGTATTACTGATCAACACTACAAATGAATGCAGGATGTTTCTAGGACAAGGGGACATGGGACAAATCTACTAAGGGTAAAAGGGGACATCGGAAACGTTTCCAGTGAACTGGACAATTGGGGTTTAAGGTAGAACTTCTTGGATGAAACTCCCTGAATTATATGTTCTCGGTGAGTTAGGCAACTAATAAAACCAGTTAAAGATTTATGACCACAATAAAGTGTGCTGAAAGAAAAAATAACTTGGAATGTCCAGAAATACTTTAAAAATAGGGAGGAAAAAATAAGTTCACAAAAGAAAAAATTCGTATATAGAAAATGCACTTCGCTATTGAGAGAGTACTTTACGAGGAAAATCGTGAATTGTTTTTGGTTCCAGGAAAAGGTTCGCTTTATAGAAGAATTCGCAATACAGAGGTTCGTAATATGGAGGTTCGACTGTATTTGTAATTTCAAAACAACTTAGAATATCAAACAAAATCTTAATGATATATGAAGCGTATTTAACTAAACACAACAAAAAAAGCTTCATCATCTAGGGGACAAAGACCCATGAAAATAACAAAACACGATGAGAGGAAATTGAAGCGGATTGTCAAGAAAAATAGGGAAAGAAGACGATTGGTAATTCTACAAATTATAATGGAGTTGAATTTAAACTCGGAAACAAAGTTCTCTCGCAGAACAATACGAAGCAAACTTAAATTTCTTGGGCTTGAAAGTCAACGAGCAACTTGAAAACTTTATTTGTCATCTTTAAATCGATGATATCGTTATGCTTGGGCTAAACAATGGAGAATCTGGGACGTAGAAATGAAGATAAAAGTTATATGACGAATGTGATCCGTTTTACACTTTTAAAAATGATAGCAGACAGATACTTCGTTAGAAACAACACTAAGTTCTTCATCCAGATTGTATACAAATAATATTGAAGGCTGAGGTGAAATATAAATGATTTGGGGAGCATTTGGTTTGAATGAGATCGGTCCACTCTATACCCTAAATGGTAGCAGAACTGGAAATGAGTATTTATCTCATCTATAGAAAAACCTGTTAAACCATTAATGGAAGATTGGTTTCCAGATGGTGATGGAATATATCAGGACTATAATGGTATTTATCATTGCTCCAAAACTGTACATACTTGGTTTAACTATAAACATAGTGTATTTCATCATCTGAAATGGCAATCAAAAAAGTATTGATGTTAGTGTAATCAAAAATTACATCTGAAAGAGAGAGAACTAGAACGGCATTTAAAAGAGCTGAATGACCTTCTAACAAATATGACTGGAAATTCTACTTCATAAATCATTGTCTTAAATCACTGTAGAGACACGTCAGAAACTTATTACATCAGTACAATGCCGAGTTAAGGCTCTATATCAGAGATGTCGAAACAGTGGCACGTGTGCCATCAATGACAAGCGACACAATATTTTGGGCACGTCAATGATCAAAATTTTTTTGTATTTTATTTAAAAACAACAAAGTTCAATATGAAGTATTATGAACAAACACGAGTGATCGGCCACGGAACGTCTGAGAGCAGAATCGTTTGTTATTGTCTTGCCTTAGCTAAGCATTGTGGATTACAGTTGCTTTTGATGCAAATTTTTTCTACGCATAACATAGTCAATTTCGTTGACACAATGATACTTTAAAGCTTATTTGTGCTACATTTATTATTTTTAACTGTTATTTATCATGGCTGGTTCAGCAAAAGAACAAAAAGCGCAAGATAGCAAGTGTAACACAGAATTTCAAACTTGGTGAATCAAGAAATATATCATTATTAGTTAAGGCGATAAAACAGTGTCTTTTACGTTCTGGAACAACAGAACATCGTCTATAAAACAGCATTTTGAAACAAATTCTCTCGTCAAAAAAGTGGACCACAACAGTAATAACTGATTGCTTAGAAACCATTTGACAGATGACTCCAATTCAGCATGCATTTCACTAAAAGATACATCTTACAATTGTACTATAAGTTAATTGTTATCCAATTTGCAACAACAGAAGTAACACTGATATTACTTTAGTTTTAATTACACGTATAACTGCAACACACACGCACATTTACAACAATACAGTGCAAAGGCAATTTTTTCGTAGTAAATAATTTTGAGTTGTTAGTATTTGGTTGTTTATTATTTTTCCGAATAATCCCAAGTCAAAATTATTTGACGGCACGTCTATATCTCATCAAATACTTCTTTAGAAAAAAATGGCACGTTGATCCGTAAAGGTCCCCACCCCTACTCTATGCGAAGCAAAAGGGGAAATTATCAAATATTATATGAGGTGACAAGTCATTTGGTTAATATATTTACTTATTTATCTCTTATTTCATTTACTACATAAGTTATTAAGGGCACTTGGAACCCTACAAATCACAAACCTATCGTTTTTTATTTTCATTTAATTTTATTCTTTGCATTATTATCTTTCGATTGATATATCACTTGTGCATGTTGGAAAGTTAGAAGTTGAATAAAACTTCATTTGAAAACAAATTAGGCAATTCAGCCATGCCCCCTTTTTAGAAAAAAAAGCTAAAAAATGCGTTATGATAAAAAAATCTATTTTATAAATAGAAATAATAACTATAAAAAAGAATGTGTAGTATTAAAAGCAGAATATTTCCGAGGCCATACAATAATGTAATTTTTCTTCCTTGTGAAATGTGTGCATGTAAAATTTTTAAATTAAGGCATTTTATATTAATAATTTTATAATTTCAGTTCTTATTCCTGATGTATTTTTCATACAAATGTAATACTTTAATATTATAAGAAGAAAACAGCTAAAATTCCTGTCGTGACAGAAATTTTTTTTTTTAAAAGTTTTTCTTGAGTTTTCTTGTGCAATTAGTACTCTCTAAAAGTTGATCATTTATAAAAATGTGTGTGTTGAAAACATATGAAAATGCAATTATTTTAAAGAAAAACGTATAAGTAATATCTTAAAGTTGTATTTAAGTTTAAATAAGTTTATAATAATTATTTTTTCAGAATTATAAACTTTAAAGTGGTTTTTCTCAGTTTGTGTTTTTCGAAACCTTAGTGCATTCAAAATGCTACTCCTTCGACAATTATTTACCAATCACTTCAATTATTTTCCTGCGTGTTAAAAATAAAGCATGTAATGAAATTAGGGATCCGTTTTGCTATAAACTGAATACTTTTTTTAAAAAAAAATAAAAGGTAAGACATGTTGGCTTTTTCGTTGATTTTTAGGTTGTATATCAACATTTTATTTTTTTCTCGAAAACGAATGAAGTTATTCTAAAATTGATCCCTAAAGTTGTTAAGAACATCCATAAGAATATTTTAAAACAATTTCAGGTCAAAAAAATTAATTTTTACAAAAGGAGTAGGATTTTAAAATTTTCCCATTTTTCTTCAAAAAATTTAAATTTTTAAAAATTGTGTGAATAATATATGAAAACTTTCATCTGGTAACATTTTCTTGAGTAGAAACATTGTATAAAATGCTAAAATATAATTTTTAAATGCGTAAATAAAGAATTTTGCTCAAAGGGTGCCAAGTCCCCTTAATTTCTGAAAAATCAAATGTAATAATTAACACATGAGAAAGATGGTCATGAGATCAACTTAATAGAAGGGACTTGTAGAATTATCAGAGCATCTTATTCCTTTAGCAGGCAGTGGTTAATGCGCCTAGCCACAATTTAAATGATTTTTCTCAGAACGGGTGTTGGATATTGGAAGTCCATCTATATGTGTTAATTGAAGCTAAAACGCAAACAAATTAATATGGATTGCAGCCCGCTACTTTTTTTTTTGAATTTTATGTCCTCTGATGGATGATAAAAACATGTCTTACGGGTAGATAAGAAACAGTTTTTCTCGGTGTAAATCTACAAATTGTATTTTGATTACTATAAATAAAATCTCTGATACTTGAAAAAAATTCGACTCGTCTTAAGTAAACTTTTCTCTCATTTGAATGAAATAAGAAATTGCGCAATTAAAAAAAAGTTTCATATGGGTTTTTGGAAACCTTTAATATGGGGATAGATGCTCTATCCTCTGCCCACTTAGAACAGAAAAATAACCTAGAAATTTTCGCTTTTCCTGTATTCGAGAGAGAGAATTTAGAATCTTGTGAGAATGTTGGGGATGAGTAATGTAAACAAACTGTTTGTAATATTTGGTACCAGATTCTCGAGTTCGAAAATCTTTCTTTACAGCTTTCCTGCTCGGAGAAAACGTTTGCATATTATTTAGTTCCACAGTAAATAGCTCTGCAAATTTTGGAAATAACTGATTTAAATTCTCAAAAATATTACTTTATTTGTAATGTTTCATACTAAAACTAAATAAAATACAAAATGTGGATATATACCAAGTTCAATGTATACTCTAAGTATTCTATATATTTTTATATATATATATATATATATATATATATATATATATATATATATATATATATTCTATGTTGTGCAACTATTCTATTATTATTAAATTACACTTATACTTTGTATTGAATTGTTATTGAAATAGTTATTACATAAATGTTAATTTTTCATAAACAGTTTATTGTAATATGATTCATTATTTCTGTCCTGAAAAGTAAGTTAAATGTTCTAAATGCGCAGTGGCTATAACGTCTAGCCACCACCCAGGAAAAAAAATCCATAAATATATATTTTTTTGGGGGGGGGCTAAATATTGTTTATAGATGATGAGAACATCACATTTATCAAATACATTATCTCATAAAATTGTATTTTAGCTGTGTGCCCGTTAAATGGTTAAATGCTTAATACTGTATGCAGCTGAAAAAAATTTCTCGAAGTTTTGATCTAGAAACAATACTGTATGTTTACCAACGTTATTGGTCTTGCCCTAAAGCTTTTGTTAAATAACTTCGATACACAGTTGAAGATTCAAAATGATGTAACTTTGAAATTTTGCTGCATCCAACTTATTTTCTAGATCTCTTCTCAAAGTAATTTTTTTCTTCCCAGAACTGAGAGGCCAATAGCCAGATTGTGGATCTAATAACGGAAATGTCATCATTAAATCAGTGGAATTATTTGTGTTGAAGCAATTTTTTTTACACTTAATAACCTTTAAAATATCAAGAAACTCTGGAAGAAATGGAAAACTGTGGATGATGGCAATGTATAGAAGTCTTAAGTATAAAAAATATAAATTAAATTTCAATCCCTATATATATATATATATATATATATATATATATATATATATATTATTTTTAGTAATAATCCAAATTCTACGTTACGCCCTTGCCCGTAAAAACTACTGTTATTAACCCTGCATCACTCACGTGAATAAAATGACCGAAAGTTTTCACATAGGGTATCTACACCCAAAGGTGTTTAAATTATGTTTTTACAGTAAAATTTGTATACAAAATTTTAAAAGGAAGAACAGTAAGACGAATAATATGTTTATTACATTTTCACCAGTAAATAAAGTTTTCCTGTTCTTTTTATAAGACCATTCAGTACAGTTTTAATACACTCCTTTATTCTCGTCGTGAGTGAATGCGATGTTTTCACTGGATCTTATATTTTAATCTGTATATTTCTAAAACCAAAAATATAGGAGTAAACTTCTCTATTCTCTTTAAGTTCAAAATTTTTGGAATTTCTTTTTTATTTTCTTTTATTTTTCTAGCAATGTTCTTTTATCAAAAGTTTATCTGAAAGGTCATAAGATGTGTATCGGTTGTCTCCTTTCAAATTACGTTAATCCCAAATGTTTGTGTGTCTCTAAATATAAAACATTTGTTTTCAACACTGTCTCCCTCTTCTAAATCTGGATCGATTTCAATGGAGGAATCATATTTACTGTTATGATCTTCATCATTTGATTCATCCTAACCACAACCATGCAGATAATTTCTTCTTCTTCCGAAAATGCTGTAGTACTATATATCTATTAAATTACTTAAATATAACATTTCTTCATCATAAGTACAATAATACGCCGTAGCGTAAGGAAGATTTAAAATGTGTTAGTGCTTAAATTTGCTTTAATTTGATAAAGTTATACAAAACTTTTAAATGCAATTATCATTTTTTCACTATTAGCCATAAATACAATATAAAGAATTTTAAAACCAAAAAATGAAGTTACGTTTAAATAGATGATTTTAGCAAATTTGATGAAAATACCTTAGAAAAGATTATGATCATAAATTTTTAAAGGTAGAAGAATATTCATTACTTAGACCAGTGCTTCTCAAACTTTCAATACTGGCGCCCCCCTTTTCAATCACAATTTTTATCGCACCCCCCCTTATACATAATAATTTACTGAATGCAATAATAATGCACTTTTACGATAAAGCAACAATATTTATTATAAACCGTACAAATTCATGACATAAGTATTAAATTTTGTAAATGTTACTTTTAAGCAAAAAAAGTTAAGTAATAGGATAATTACTAAGTAATTTTTCCTTTCTCTGATTTTTAAATTGGAACATATTACAAAATGTGGTGGTTGCTTAGAAGACAAAATATAGATATCAGCTAAATATAGAAAATGAACTCAGAGGGTCAATTTCTTATCTTAAAACTCCTTTCAAAAACTTTGCTCTGTAGGACAACCCCATGGAAGTAGCTAATAATTATTAAACTTGTTCTTAATTTAGTATTAATTAATTAGTCATAAAATACTCTGTGCACCACTCATACATTAAAAGCAGTGTTTCTCAAACTTTCAATACTGGCGACCCAATTTTCAATCATAATTTTTGTCTCGCCCCCCGTACAACAATAATGTATTTACTGCAATAAAAATGCACTTTGAGAGAGAGACGCTAAAGTTACAATACGATCTTAATTATAAACCGTACAAATTAATACGATAAGTATATTAAATTTTGTGTATATTTAACTTTTAAGTAATATATATATTTTAAGAAAATTACTTAAAATATATATATATATATATATATATATATATATATTACTTAGAATTATGTTATTTTTCTTTCTCTAATTTTTAAATTGGAACAGATCGCAAAATGATGTATTTAATTAAAGATTTATTTCCTTCAGCATTCATTTCTCTAAGTACAAATGTCACTAGAAAAATAGTCTAGTCAATGTCGCTCTCTATCATATCCATCACATCTGGCATTATAGGGTACGTTTGCGTGAGTCTGGGCAACCTATCGGACGTCTGCGCAAAACATGTAAAAATGCTTTTCCTCGTACAATTCCAGTCAGTTTTGGTCGACTCGATACTCCTATAGCTACCGAATCTAGCTTGAATGTACATTTTTTTAAATTTCCACGTTAATTGTAATTCACGGTAATTAAGTATTTACGGCAGTAGATTAAAACAATATCATACATACATTTTTAAGTCGTAAGCAAACATTCGACCATAATAAAGAATCAACAAGTACACAGAAGAACGAGCATGGTTCCGAAAATTAAATCAAGGCGATCTTCTCAAAAATACTTAAATTTTGGATTTACCACTACTGAAGTAAATGATGGAAAAAAAGCCCCAGCTCGATGTGTGTTAAAACTTACAAATCTGTAGAACAACATGTGAAAGTTGTTTTTAAAACATGTAAAATCATTTAGCTATGTTGGCAAAGAATTTTAAAAAGTATTTTCTGGATGAGGACAGCTTGGTAGCAAGTTACGAGTGGATTAGGGATCTATTTCAAGATACTCCAGAAGGGCTCTCAACTTCCGAAGAAGAAATCTTCATAGATTTCACATCCAGTGAAAAATTAAAAGGCAATTTTGTAATAAATCGCTCTTTGAATTTGGGGTAGAGGTGGATGAGGAATTATCTGTACTGAAAACAAAAGCACTTCGTATACTATTAACATTTTCAACATCCTACCTTTTTCAAACCGGATTTTCTGCAGTGGATGCCTTGAAGACAAAATTTAGATCTCAGCTAAATATAGAAAAATAACTCTTTAAGTGTCAATTTCTGATATTAAACCTTCCTTTGAAAAACTTTCCTCTACAAGACCGTGAAAGTCCCTAATAATTATTAAACTTGTTCTTAATTTAGTAATAAGATTGATTGATTGAATATTAACGTCGCACTGTTCAGCTGCACGAGGGCTTTTGGCGACGGACCACGTAATTTTGAACCATGGTCAAGTGACGTGGATGACACCTGAGCTGGCACCCCTCTCTCCTAACTACCACACTACACCAACGGGAAAACGTTTCAACTCTCAACAGGTTTAACGTGCATCGCTGCCCTACACGGCGGGTCTTTAGTGGTACTGGGCTCGAACTCGTGACAAGGCAAGCCACGATCCGATACCTATACCACTCGGCTACCGCGGCCAAATTCAGTAATAAGAAATTATTTATAAAATACCTTCTTCAGTACTGATACATCAAACGTATACTGGCTGAAACACCGACTCTTCGCACGAGTTCATTTTTTTTAAAAAATAAAACATTATTCTTGATATAATAGCTGAACTGTAAGGAGAGTAAAACTGTGGGCACGACATTGTATACAAAAATGTAAAATGATTTTTTTTAGATAAATGCTATAATTGTAAATAACTGTTTAAAAGAACTGTAATTTTAAACCTCACACAATTAGCATTTAGAATTAATGTTAAATTATGAAAAAGAATATAAAATTCCGATGAAGAATAATTGCGTTACTTTTTAACATTTAAAGCGAGAAGACTTCAAAATGTTTTAACCCGGGAGCAGGCGCGTACTCGATACTAACATTAATGGTAGTGCGGGGGACTCAGTCACCCCAATCATTTGTTTAGAATTATTTTTACTGTACACGATACAAATCGGAATTCTAGTGAATATTTTAATTTATAGAAAATATACTTACCTTCTTTCAAGGACTATTCAATTCTTTGATGATTTGAGAAAAAATCCAATAAAACTGAACTAAAATTATTCAAAAGTACAAGACCATAATAAAGGACGCAAATCAGACACTTTTCAATTATCCTACAGAAATGTTAGACCAATCAATTCTTTTCCAAATATCGCAAAACTCAATTATTTACAATTTCCCTAAGCGAAAAGCAAACGCATAAAAGATGGGAGGGAACTAATATTGATAATAACCATACCATAAGAATGAAGGTCAATCTAATGATTAGCAAACGTATTATGCAGCCTGGCTGAAAAGTGAATCATGACTTCCTTTTCTTTTTCTACAACTAATGTACAGTATTTCAATAATAATTACAGTGGTGAATTGTTTATCTTCTTAGAATTTTTCTCAGGGGCTGGGTTTCGTTTTTTCTTTTAACGAGTAATATTTTATGTTAAAACGTAATAAAAAAAATCTCTCATTGAGGAAATACAGCAAATAAAACAAAATGTTTTTTTTTCTTTAATTTGGTTTTGGGATCAAAGATAGCTATTTGATGACGGAAAAAGCCAGAAAATAAACATAAATTATGTCAGTATTGTTGTGTGTATTTTTTTTTTATTATGGAAGAAAGCATTTTGTTTTACTTTTCTTTCCGGTTATTTTTTTAAAAAAAAATCTTTAAATTTTCGATACGCTCGCGCCCCCCTTGTAGGGTCATCGCGCCCCCCCAGGGGGACGCGCCCCACACTTTGAGAAACACTGACTTAGACTGATCTTGTATTCCTTAAGAAAATATTTAGTCAACAATCAATGCACCACTTTTGATCTGAGTTCTAGAAGTCGATCTGTAATAAAAATCATGTTTTAGAGGATTCCAAGCTTAATACCAGGGCTACAAATACCTCGTTCAATGACTTACCCAGAGTAAGAGTTTTTTATGTCTTTTTCATCTTAGCATCGTCTCTCTCTAGAAGGATAAATAAAGACGGGGATGCTGTGCCTTCTTATATTCCCAAAGGAGTTGATAATGTTTTTCTCCTCTTAGCGGAAGCGTTATATTCCTCAGAGGATAAAGACATTTCCCCAGAAGTCGTATGTTTGGCTATGTTATGTGTAATGGTCCAAATTTCTGTAGCGGATTTATAATTAAATCCGCTACACAAAGAAATAAATTAGGAAGCGGAAGGAAGAAATGATTAATGAAAAGAAGAGGATTATAAAATGGAATCAGCAACATGAAAGGTATGTTATTTGGCATAAGATCTTATTCATTTCAAACACCGGAAAGAAAGTGATTAATACTTTAGAAGGATCATGATGGACAACGTTTCAGTTAATTGTAACACTATGCGTTAATGAGGAAAGTTTTAGTACATGTAATTAGCGATAAAGTATATTTTTATCTGCTCAGTCCTATACATTGGATATTCAAGTTGTGTAACAAAAATTCCTAATAACTTTTGTGGATGGTAAATGTAAATATTTCTCTTTTCATAACATAAAAGTGAAAAAATAAATTACTTTTATTTAAAAGTAAATGTTATTTGCGATAAATAAATAGTTTGAAAAATAAAATTATTCCACTTGTTTGTTAAGTAATAAAATAAAAAAAAGTTATAAAAATAATAACAGTTTTATTTTCAATTTATACAACTTAAAAAAATAGTAATAATAGTAGTCACATTTTAAATTTCTCAAAATTTGAACTTCAATCTAAATGTCGAAAAATTAGTATAAGATTAATAAAATGTAGAAATTTTTTACACTGAGAGAGAGAGAGAGATCATTCCCAGAATTCAAACACAAGTACGTTAAGAGATATTATGTCTAAATATACTGGCCAAGTAATATAAATACGAGGGTGAAATGATTGAAATAACAGCCATAAAAATACGAGAACTATAATACAGTATTAGCTACCAAGACTGTCAATAACTAGTTCAAAATGATATTGAAGAAAATTGGTCTTTTGATGTATACTCAGTTTTTGTAAGACCATGGTGTGGCAACATGTTTTTTTAAATTTCATATGACTTAGCATAGGATAATATATGCTAGGTCATTTGCAAAGCATTGGTTACACGTACTCATTAGTTGAAACATCAAGAAACTAACTGTACATTGAATAATTGTTGACCGTTACATGAGGAGAGATGCCTCGCATTCTTACATTGAAACTTGGCCACAGGCAAACCTTGAAAGTAAGGGAACTGCAACAGCCTCCAAAATCTCAAAGACGTAATGGTAACTTTTGAATGTACCTAAAATACATATTTAATAGGTGTAAAATAGTACAGGGTGTCAGAAAAGTATGAACACACTTAAAAAATAAATTTAAAAAAACGATTTTCGCTATTGTTTTTTTATGTTTCATAACGAAAAGTTAAAAGTGTATGTTTAATTAAACGCAAACTAATTGGTGTATTGGCCCTCCATCGCAACAAAATCATTGCAAAATGGCTTTACGGTAAGAAAAAGCCCAAGTTGTAATATGGTTTAAGGAGTTTAAATCCGCAAAACATGCACAGCATAAATTTTGGACTACTAATGAAAAGAGTCCCACTGTAAGGTCCGCAATTTATACATGGTTTGAAAGCTTTATGACGATAGTTAGAGTATTGTCACAAAAACAAAATCTGGCCACCCTAGCAGAAGCTGAGGTGACGTTACCCGTATAGACTCGGTGTACAGCGCGTGACTAATGGTCGCGTAACAAAACATTGCATCAACAACAACAATAAAAAAATGGTATTTTCTTTATGGAGCATAAAAAAACCGTGAGCGAATATCTTTGTTTATTTGTAAATAAAATTTGAAAGCAGGATTTGAATAGAGTAAAATGTATGAAATATAAGGATCATTTCCTATTTTAAACAAGTAATGTGTATATTCTACATATAATAATAAACCTAATTTACTAATGAATTCCTAATAATATAAATATGGAATTATTATTTTCAAATATTTTCTAATTAGTTATTCTATGTTGTATTTAGAATCTCTTTTTTTTAGTTAAAGAAACAAATTTATTTTAATGCGTTAATTACTGTCTGGTTAATTGTAAAAATAAATATGAATTTGAATATGGTTTTCTGAACATTAATTAATATACAGATGATTATTATTTTTCCTTTTATAAACAACTAACTGATGTTTGTTTTGTGCAACAAATGAAATAGAAATCAATAATTATCTCGTTGTTTCTAGGAAGCCTTCCTAATTGCCTACAGTGAATTAATTCAAGGATGGCCAGCTTGTTCTGACTCAAGTTCCACATTGTGAAAGTAGAAGATACACATAAGGGGCACACCTTTTTAAAATGGGCACTCCCCTCAGGCATCATGGCCTGCACCTCAGGACCATGTAGCCCGCGGACAGCTATTTGACCACCCTGAGTTATGTAATACCAATAAATGTATGTTTGTAGTTTTGCACTGGTTAAATTTTTATTTATACAGGGTGATGCTAAATTTGACCGACGAAAAGAGATATGTGATGGTAGGCATCCTATCGCCATGGAACATGTGGTTGCAAACCAAGTTTAATGGCTAAAAATCCCGATAATAGAAGCCTTCGGGAGGACGATCTGCAAGTCGCAGGAAGTGGAAATGCGATTGTGGGGATTTAAGACGTTATGTTAGGTTAGAAGAAACTTGAACGTAGGCAAATTTCCCATTTCTTCCTGAGTTATTCTAGAGAATTCCGATTGCTGCACACACCAGAAAGTGTGTTTCTTGCATATTGGTACACTAGCACAATTTTCGCAATTGCGGTGTTCATACACCTTCATACTACATATCCCGTAAGGTGTATTATATGCTATGGACCTATTGCTTGGCCGCCAAGTTCCTCAGACCTGAATCCCTTGGATTTCTTCTTCTACGATTGTGATACCCCCGACCGGGGGATATTATCTCCTCATCCAAGTGCCTTAAATTTGTAGGAATACATGATTGATCACCCAAATTCTCCACAATAAATCCAATTTATTATACCTTAATATTTATTGATCAGCGCAACACAATTCTTACTAGAGGGATATGATCAGGAGTGATACTACGTAATAATCAATTCTAAGTAAATAGCGCCTGGAATCCTAATCATTATCCTTATAAAAAGCTATCCTAAGTATCCCTATCCACCTTAGATTCCTTAACACACTAAAATGCGTTCTATAATTACACTTATATAATTAATATCTTACCAATACCTCATGGCGATGAATCAGCATCTCAGCTTTCTTCTATTCATCTACTATTTTTCTTCCTTTCTACTATTATTCGACTTCTATTCTACTCACACGCGAATGCTAAAGATCCCTTATACATCTATTCACTAATCTGCATATTGCGGTTTCTTCTTGAGAGGATTGGATTGAAATAATGCTATCGGGCTCTCCAAAGATTCCTCAAGAGGATTAGTGAGAAGGCGCGATAAAGCCCGGTCACACGATCACAAGAAATTGCTGGTGCAGGATACGAATTCCGGCTGTAGTGGCCGACATACTATAGAACAGCACGAATCAGTGTCACTTAAGTTGACATTGTCAATATGCCGGGTTTGTTTGAACGCGTCCTACAATCCTTCGTACGTTGGTGTCGACTATGGTATAACCTACTCTAAAGTAGCGTTGAACAATTCCTGTGACAATCACTTGACATTGCACTTCTGACATGGAGGGGCGATACATTGCTCATGTGGAAAACTTGCGTAACATCTAATAAATGAATTTCTTACTTTTTTTTGCTCTTTTGAATTATTTTCACCATCAAATCCTTTATAACTGCTTTTACGAATTACTCTGAATAAGCGTGGTTTGCAACCCCATGCTGCCTGATATCTCCCCATTGAATTGGCTGGTTGAATTCGGTAACACCCTGTAAATAGTATATATTGAATACTACCAAAGAATAATTACTCGATAACTAAATTTTATATGCATTGAATTAAAGTAATTTGCTTTCTATAATCTTTTAGGATTTATCCAGTATTTCAATATTATTTTCTATATTTCTTATAAGTCAAGAAATATCAAGACATGCAAAATATGAAAGACTGCTTCTACTCTCTTAGCATCTTAACTACCGCCGATGTGTATATCCGTCTCGCCGAGCCAGTGCCATATGTGACATGGATGCATATATACATCCTTCCGAAATGCTATCCTTTTCTTCGCGCTGTTATGAGTAAAACTATTTCGAACGCTATTGAATGCAATTACCTGACCTTCATAATTTTTACGAATGATTTATCTATTTCCGAGAAAAATACTTGTTTATATCTTATCGTTTCCTTCTAATACACCACATATATGTGCCTGTATGAAAAACGGTGGCACTGTGAACTTTGAATCGTCAGTCAAAGGGTTAATATCGAAATTATGCCAAAACTAACTCATTTATGTTACTTTTTTTATTTAATTCTAGATCGGGTCTCAGCTCCACAATACAGGGCAAAGAAACATTTTATTTTCAGACGATTACTTTGTTCATTTTTATTGAAAGAGGATTTCCTTGAAATCCAGACTAGAATCAGACTAAATGCTTTATCTCAATCAAATATCGTTTAACTCTTCATGAAACTCTTTCGTGCTCTTCCATTAAATGGAGTTTACGCACGGACGCACTTTTATCTAACAATACGGTCTTAAGTATCAAGTCTAGTCACGTTACAGTCAATAGATTAGATGTCCCAAATTGCTTTTCCGTCAGAATTATCATCATAGAGCTACAACAGAACTCAATTTTCATTGAAGGAAAATGTATAGGAACAGGAGTTGTGAATAAAAATGTTAGAAAACGAAAGGTTGATAGTAGTTATATATATATATATATATATATATATATATATATATATATATATATATATATATATATATATATATATATATATATATATATATATATCGATTGAATATTCAACAAATACAAATTTTAATACGGCAAATGATCTTTGCTGTTTCAATATGACTGATAAGTCAGTGTTTCTCAAACTGTGGTGCGCCCCCACTAGAGGGGCGTCTGCACTCTACAAGAGAGGGGCACGAGCATAGTGATAGGACGAAAACAAAATATTATTTAAAAAATTATTAATTTACCAAAAGTAAACGAACAAACTCTTGGGTTGTTCGGCAAGTAATTTCGTTTTTTTTTGTGGAAATAAAAGACAGTTTTCGTATAATCAACAACTACTTTATTAAATTATATATTGGCCGTTCTGGCCCAACACATTTGACATCTTTCTGGTAGTAGCATAATTCCACGCTCACAAAATTTTTGGTCTTTGCTGGCAAAAAACTGATCGAGGTGGTTTTTGACCTCCTCATTTGAGGTGAAGGTTTTACCGTCTAAAAAAATTTGGAGTCACCGGAACAAATAATAATCCGATGGTGCCAGGTCTGGAGAATATGGTGAGTGTGGCATTGTATCTCATTCAAGCTGTAAAAGTTTTTGGCGAGTGACCAAACTTCTGTGAGATCTCGCGTTGTCTTGGTGAAACACTACACCTTTCCCGTTGATTAGTTCTGACCTTTTCTGTTGAAGTGCATCATTCAGTTTGTCCAGCTGATGACAGTAGACTTCCGAATTAATCGTTGTGTTATCCGGTAAAAGCTAAAAAAAAAGGATTCCTTTAAAATCCCACCAAACCGACAGCATCACCTTTTTTTGGTGAATGTCGGCTTTGGAAATGGTTTAAGCCGATTCATCTTTTTTGCTCCATGAGCTTTTTCGTCCTCAGTGATGATGCGCTTCAAAAATTGATCATTTTCGTGACGTTTGAGAAGCGAATCGCAGACGTTAATTCGGTGACACAGATTTCTCTCTGTGATAACATGGGGAACCCATACATCGAGCTTCAAGGATAATCCCAGGCATTTCAAGTGGTCATAAACTGTTGAATTTAATAAATTTAACCTCGATCCGATCTCACGTGTTGTTATTCGCCGGTTCGCATCAACTAATGCCTTTATCGCGTCTTTATCAGCTTCAACCGGCCTTCCCGAACGTGGTGCATCTTCGACATCAAAATTGATTTAACTATACTAAATTAAGAACAACTTTAATAATCACCAGTGATGCCATGGGCTTGTCATATATAATTTGTTTTACAAAGATTAACTTAATTTAAATAATTTATAATTTGCACAGTTTATAATGAATCTCTTAATTGTCGAATAAAGTTACGAGATTCGTTGAGAAAGGGCACCGTTTTCCCTGTAGGCGCACGTATGAGAAGTATGGGGGGTGAGGAAAAGGAATAAATAAGTAAGACCTTCTCTGAAATTCTTCGCAAGCACTATCAAGGTCATTTTCTTGCATTTAAAAGCCTTCGGAAGAAATCTATGGGAAGCAAAGCACCGAGAAGATCGTATTTCGGAAAGACTTATATACCCGTCCTGGGTAATTAACGCTTTGGTTGAGTGACGCGTTTATATACACCGGATGCACTTAAGATTTTAAAGTCGTATTGCAGCTTTTGCGTCAAAGTATAGTATTAGTGAATTCAATACATTGTTATTGTATGGAGGGAGGCACGATGAAAATTATGATTGAATATTGGGTCACAAATATGGAAAGTTTGAGAAGCCCAGTGGTAGTTGATTAAACTTCCATGATAGCTGACAGTTTTCATATTAGGATGCATACATAATTTTATAATTAATAGAGACATATATTATGCTTGAAATAATTACCAAAAGGAAAATAAATCCTTTTACAAATAGAATGCCAATTCGTAGCCTAAGGCAATAAGAAAGGGAAATATTATATTTTGTAACATCTGAAGAAATGAAAATGACAATACATTAAATGCCCTGTATCGTTGCATGGTCGTTTAACATGTTGATTATAATACTTAGATGTTTTTGTGGGCAGCATTATAACACGTTCATCTTCATAATTGGTTGAAATACGTTTATTAGAAATTGGAGATTTTGCTAATGCTTCCGCTATATTTAACTTATATGTTAAGGAATTCATTTTGGAAGAATTATATTTGAATTGTATCTTGTTTGTACTGAAACTAATAATTTTCTACCGATAAATCATTGGAATGAATAGGTTCGAGAGACTATGGTGGCAAGGGGTGAACTCAAATTGTTTTTACATTACAAATATTTTCATGTTTTTTTCATCATTCTTACCTGAATTTATTTGTCCTTCCAGTATAAGGGGTCCATATGTTTGGCCCGTAGCATGGTCATCACCCGAGAGATCAATATAAGTTCAGAATCTGATTAATTCATCAATTGCCAAATTTCGTATTGTGTGAGAAACCGCTTCCTTTTACACAGCTGTAAAATATTTTTGTTAAATGTTAGCACAGTTATCCATGAAAAATAATAAATCGTATCACAGAATTTTATTATTAAAAATATATATAATAATAAATTTAGTCCACGCCTTACAAACACCCACCGAAAAGGGGGGAGGTAGAGGTAGAGATGCAGATATCCGAGTAGAGAATGAAAATGCCATAATTCTTAACAAATGTATGAAAGAGAAAATTAAATGCAAAAAAAAGAGCGAGAGAAAAGAAAAAGGACACTTTCATGACAAAACCGAAGAAAATATGGTATTAATTATATAACAATATAATTTAATTTTATTACTTAATATTGAAACAGAAAGGAAAACTGATGTTGTTTCTAATGCAACCTGTCTGACGTAGCCAGATCGAGGTCCACGAAATTCATCTTGACAAGGGGCTAGATGTACGCCTGTCGTTCGCGTTAGCCTTGATTTAGCTCGGTGTAGTTCCCGAAGGGAAATAATGAATGTTATCAGAGTCTGTAGGACAGGTGGAAATTCTTTACGATATAAATGGCGACACCACCGATCTCCATCTTCACAATTTAGGTATGGAACTGGAGGGAAGGGAAATATTCTCCAGCCCCTATCACTGATGGTTTCAGCTGTGATCCTGCTCACAGAACTTTCGAACCCACTGATTTAACGAGTACGTACCCCGTGTGTACTCGGAGGGAATTTGGTGGCATCGAACATCGAACCCAGTCCATTTGATCTGGAGCCCGATGTTCTAACAACTAGGTTACTCTCTGACTCTAATATTCGCGCGCATTTAAAGTAGTAGTTCCTTACGTAAATCCCAAGTCACACAATCAACGATCATTTAGGTAACGAACTTTTGAGTCATCAAGCATCATTAATAAAGCTTAGCTAATATTTTTACTCTTTTACAGTTAGTTATCCAATAAGACGATGATGTGTATTGAATCAATTGGAAATATATTGTTACATATTTTTCTATGATAGATAAAATGGCAAAGCGTATGGAAAGAAAAAGTAAACAAAGCTATGCTTGCTAGTGGAAAGTAAAACATGAACTGCAAATGACTTATGTTAATAAAAATGATACTTTACTCTCTCTTTTTGCATACCCATTACGTAGTTCAATTCAAGCTTTTCTTATATACGACTATTCCTGAAAAACTTATAAGAGAATGTAATCCGCACGTTCGAGTGGGCTCGGTCTTAAATGGCTGAGAACGTGATGTTTGATTTTGCTGGTTCAAATTGGTTTACGTTATTTAAAAAGAGTTGTCGTAAGAATGTTACCGATATAATATAAAAGGAAAAATATTTGAATCAGTTTCTGAGATATTAGTAAAATTATATTTCTTTTATTCTTTGAAAAAATATTTACAGACAATTAAAGCATTTTACAGGAAATCCGCATGTATAACTAATTAGGCTTTCAGGAATAAAATATGAGTTATAATGAAATGTAGTATTATTTTGATGAAAGAATCATAACTTTAATAAATGAGATTTATAAATAATAATAAATTAAAAAATCGTAACAGTCTTTTATGAAAGTATCATAACTAATCTAATAAATATCATGATTTCTTTGTTTTTTGAGATTTTGAATGAATTTTTCGAATACTAAATTAAAAATGAAAGAAAAAGACGCTCACATTTCTAAAATTAATCATTAAATTTTTTGAAATTATAAATTTACCTGAAGTTTTCGTAACTTAACTCATTAAATTAAGTGTTGATATTCTTTGTTGTATTAACAATGTGCTCTTTTGTCGCACTTGTTAATTTTGACCCATAGCAAGATAACAAGATTGACAATTCAGATATAGCTTCATTTACCAAAAACTTACACTGCGAAACAAGAGGAATGTCTAATCGCAAGTTCAGGTTAATATACAGTAGCATTCATTAAAGGGTGTTTTTTTCAGAGGTATAGAACTTTAAATTGCAATAAAACAACGATGTATTATTCGATTGACATGATTTTTTTTATTCGAAAGATAGTCTTGTGGCATTACATTTTAAATATGATGTTTGGCATATGACTGCCACGGCCGGCTCGGATGTAGTCCAATCTGGACGTCCAATTTTAAATGACTTTTCCCAACATTTGTGGCCGTATATCGGCAATAACACGGCGAATGTTGTCTTCCAAATGGTCAAGCGTTTGTGGCTTATCCGCATAGACCAATGACTTTACATAGCCCCACAGAAAATAGTCTAGCGGTGTTAAATCACAAGATTTTGGAAGCCAATTCACAGGTCCAAAACGTGAAATTAGTCGGTCACCAAACGTGTCTTTCAATAAATCGATTGTGGCACGAGCTGTGTGACATGTTGCGCCGTCTTGTTGGAACCACAGCTCCTGGACATCATGATTGTTCAATTCAGGAATGAAAAAGTTAGTAATCATGGCTCTATACCGATCACCATTGACTGTAACGTTGTGGCCTTCATCGTTTTTGAAGAAGGATTCCACCAGCCCATAAAGCGCACCAAACAGTCAGTTTTTCTGGATGTAACGGTGTTTCGACATACACTTGTGAATTAGCTTCACTTCAAATGCGGCAGTTTTGTTTGTGTTGACGTAGCCATTCAACCAGAAGTGCGCTTCATCTCTAAACAAAATTCGCTTATGAAAATCGACCATTATTTTCGAAATAAAATTGCACAATTTGAAAACGTTGTTCAGGTGTGAGTCTATGCATGATGAATTGCCAACCCAAACTGAGAATAAATCACTTGACAGCTGTTAAATCGGTCGCCATCTTGGAAAGTAATGCCAACTTAAACTTCTATACCTGGAAAAAAACACTCTGTATATATATATATATATATATATATATATATATATATATATATATATATATATATATATATATATATATATATATATATATATGTATATATATAATATATATATATAATATATATATATATATATATATTTATATGTATATATAAGCTTAAAAATTTGAATACTGTTGATGTAAAAGAAATAACATTACTTATGATTTTAAAGGGTTGTAAAGCTTTCGAAGTATATATTTTTCTAAAAGTCCTGTGATAATAATCTCGAATAAATTACTAAAAGAGAAAGAGCATTAAACAATTAAATTATAGGTTCATTCGTAACAAAAGAGCGAGCGTTATAAGGCAAATATACCTAAATATTACAAAATGTTGCTTGAAAGTATAAGTGCGCATAATACGTTGGCGACTGTTATACACCGGAATTTACAGTATCCGTTTTTATTAAGAGAGAAACGTTTTATTAAATGAACGCATTGTTCCAATCAAAACAATAAAAGCTGCAGTAATAGGCATTATATATACATAGCAAGGGTGTCCAACCTTTTTGAGACAATTTCCGCTATCTGCGAAATAAATTACGCTTGCCACTTCCAAATTTTCCAACAAATAAAAAATTTTGAAAAGGGAAATAATGTTACTTTTAGATTTTTCTTGAATTTTTACGAAGACATGTAAAATTTTTTGATGCAATTCTAAAGAGTGCAATTTAAAAATAATTAAATATATGAGACAGAAATATATGCTTAGGTTTTATTGTTAAACTGTCTACAGTTTCAATCACTTAAATTAGGTATAAAAGAACACGTTGTATTAATAAATAAATAAATAAATAAAATAAGTCAATTCCTATACTTATGTCAATAAAGAAAATTTTTATTTTAGTTATTTTTATTAAATAGTTACAATAAATATAAATATGTATATACATATAACAGAATCAAAGTATTAAGTGGCAAAATAGAAAGCGATTTTCTTTGAAATATTCCATTTTCCTTTCTGTATAGGGTGTTGGGCCTTTTTTTCTTTGTTTTTGTACTAATTATTCATTAATTAAGTTTAATTATTTTAGTAAAATAGTGTAGTAAAGAATAAATCCCATTCTTAGAAATTAGGGCATCCCAGGTGGGACTTGAACCCAAGACCTTATGATAAAAGTCAATGTACCATCCATTGCAGTAAAGGTAAACCACGAAAGCTTTTTCTTTCTATACATACTTTTGGACTATTATTTTTGTTTGTAACTATTTATTCAATTTTTAATTTTATTAATGAATTAATATTTGAAAAAAACTGTATTAACATTATGTGTCATCCTTTACAAGTCTAAAAAAATGTATTTGAACGTGTATGGATGAAAAGAAAGAAAAAGTATTTTACTAAGGATTAAAAATTTTAACTATATATATATTATAAATTATATAAACCCTTTTATATATAAGGGCTGTCCTAAATCATCAATGTTTATAGTACTCTAACATCCATATTTTTATATTTTAAATCTATTATATTTTTAGTTTCTAATATATCCTTCCTAAAATCTGATTTCTAGTTATCTTTCAATTTTAATTTTCTTCAGCTTCAATTATTGAATATTCATCACTAATTAGTGAAACATTTTGATTATATATATACTGCTGGCCACCGTAAATGCAACACCAAAAAAGACAAGATATAGCATAACAAAGTTTATTTTGTAGATAACATGTTGGCCAAGTATCAAATGATTAAATTTATAGACTTCTGTGAAGTGTTGTTCCTGCCAGAATCAGAAGCCAGAGTAGCCGTCTTTGTTGGAGATCCACACTGCCACACGCCTCGGCATTAATTCAAAGGCACTTGGATGCGTTCTTGTGTGTGGGGTACAAAAGACCAAAAAAAAAACAGCTTCTAAACGTTGCCAAAGTTGATCTGGTGTGGCAGCTGGGGGTGTAATCTGGATCAATCGTTGAGCAACCATGAAACACCTGTTTTCTATCGATGAAAGATCCGGAGAATGAGCCAGTCATGGAAGCGATTCAATCTAGTGATTGACGAAGAACCTTTGGACAATGCATGCCACGTGTGGTCAAAAATTATCATGGTTAAATATGGCTGTGGCCAAGCCCTAAAGGTAAGGAAGGACAAATGGATCCAACACCTCGGAGATGTAGCGCTGGTTGTTTAAAATACTGGCAATGTGTACTAAAGGAGTGCGAGAGTGATATCCAATACCACTCCATACCATGATACTCGATGTAGGACCAGTGTGGCGGTGCATAATGCATCTTTTCAGGACCCTCTCTCCACGATGTCTCCAGACTTGAATCTCATCATCGTGGTGTTTCAGGCAGATGCGTGACTCGTCAGTAAAGGCAATTTCATTCCATTCTGCCAATCACATCCTTCTTTCATCGCAGCATTGGCGGCGGAGACGTCTGTGGTTCTGCGTCAAGGGTAGAAAAGCAATGGACGTCTTGCCAACAGACCACTCTGCTGTAAACGGCGTCGAATGATCCACGCAGACACTGAACTCAAGACTTTGATTGCAGACTCAATGTGCTGTGATACGGTTTGTGATGTGCCTGAGCGATCTGTCACTGTCATGTGCACAATTTTCCTGTCCTCACGTAAAGTGGTGCCCTCAGGTGAATGTGATCAACCGCGTTGGTCCGTCACAGTCTCGTGCATCCAATTGCCACATATCTGCATTACAACTGTTTGGCTTCGTCCAACACGACTAACGATTTTGCTGAAAGATAATCCACAAGAAGATAATCCAAGAAGATAGATAATCCAGAGGAAGATAGGCCACTATACTTCCTCTGTCGAACTCGGATACTTGATCAAAAGCTGATCGCTGTTTTCTACGAGACATAACTGACCGTTTTTTTGAAAAAACCACAAGGAAAACACAATTAAATCGTCCAAATATCTAAGCCTTAAATAGCGATTTGAGATGGCGCCTCAGGCGCGCGTGAAGTGTGTCTGCGCTGAAATTCTAATCATTTGCATACCGCACCTCCGCTAATGCATGGTGTAAATTTCATGTTATTTGCATGCTTCCTTCAGGGTGTTGCATTTGCGGTGGCTAGCATTGTGTGCATATATAGGGAGAGAGTAGGAATTGAAATTCGTGTATAGCGTGAAACACACATAATTCTGAATAATTATTAAACTGTCACATTATTGGCTTAATGCGTATTTCAACTTGTAGTTTTTTAACCGTGCCATCTATTGAGATCAGCTCTTGATGCTAACAAAATTAGATTGCTTTGGGCACCTATCGATTAATTTTGAGCAGTATTTTGATTTTGCTGTTCTTCATGGTGGCAAACATTTGTTCACAAATATATCTTGATCCAAATCTACAACAACATTTTTTGGAACATTGCTTGTTTGTAGACTTCTAAAATGCAATATCCCTTAGATAACAAGCACTTGAAATAAGTTTCTCAAGTTTTCTTTTCAGTGTTGTATGGTGCTGAAGTTCTATAATACCGATTTGGGTTCCAGGTGGGTAACAGTTAATGTTTTACAAATAAATTGAAGAAATCTTTATAAAAGTTTAGTATTGTTTTTAACATCTGGAAAATTATCAAGCCTAGCACTGGATGAATCTTACAAAGTCGGTTTTAATTTTTAACTCTCATTTCATCCCGTTATGAAATTTGGTAGATGTTTTCTCCATTAATGTGAAATGTATTAATCTTTTTACCCAAAGTCGATAAAAAAAAGCAAAATTTTTTCCCAAAGGAATACATATACCTAACTAGAATAGGAAAAATATAATATTTTGCCGTAATTTTTAAACTTAAATTATTTATATGCCCCATAATATTGATAAAAAGACAATAAACTCCATAGCCCATCTACATTATTGAGTAGCAATCACTCACTGGGAAGTTTATTGTTTTCTTCCAGATACTTTAAAAGAAACTCTCTCAAACTCCCCAAAATCTTGTGCGCGCACTTTAGAGAGCAACCGCACACAAGCATCAACAAAAATTATCTGCATGATAAATTTATTATTGTAATTCATTTAATTAAGTGTATTTAAAATAAGTTTTGAAGAGTTTTTATTTTGTTTCAGACAACCACATTCAAATAAAATTATATATAAAAGGAATGTTTTGTTTATTCATATTTTTCTTAATGTTTTAATTTATACAGAAGTCTTCTTGCACACTGCTACAGCTCTAATGCAGTTTGGCCATCCCTAGTATACAGAAAGTCACTGAAGTATTTCTTTTAAACCAGTGCTTCTCAAAATTTCAATACTCGCGCGAACCAACTTTCATTCATAATTTTTATCGTGCCCCCCATACAATAATGAATGCAATAATAGTGTACTTTGACACTAAAAACTACGATACGATATTAATTAGAAACCACTCAAATTATCAAGATAAGTATTAAATTTTATGTATGTTACTTTCAAGTAATAGGTTTTTAAATTACGTTATTTTCAAGTAATAGATTTTTTAAGTAAATTATATATATACATACATACATGCATATATATATACATGTATATATATATAAATATATATACATGTATATATATATATATATATATATATATATATATATATATATATATAAATATACACACACTCAGGAACATTGAAAATAGCGACCCAAGAAGGAAGCTAAGTACAATCGCGAAACTTTGCAAATAAGTACAGCGTAATGTGGTATGCAAATGATCCAAGTTTTGTGCCAATACGCATGCTCATACACGCAGAGGCTGCGCTACAATCAGGAAGAGGGTGCTATATAAGCCAGCGCAAATTCGAAGATTCATAAACGTGACGATTACCCGCCGATTGTAGGAAGACTTTGGTAAGTGAAACATGCCAGGTAAAATTGCTAGAAGACATCTCTCACAGTTAAGCGAGTTTGAGAGAGGTTTGATCATTGGGATGAAAACTGCAGGATGGTCGAGGCGCCGTGTTGGTGGCCAGGTCGAACGTTCGAATTTGGCCGTTAGAAATTGTTGGGAGCAGTGGACACGAGAAGGTACCCATGCGCGAAAAACCGGGTCTGGAGCGACCAGGAAGACCACGAAGAGAGAGAATCGAAGGATCTGCGGCAAACACTTGTGACCCCACAGTGCCTAGTTCAACGATACGAGCAGACGTAGGCGTAGCAATTGTTCCACAAACAGTTTCCAGACACCTTGCAGTGGCAAATCTTAAATTCAAGTGCCCTTTCCGTTAACTCCCTTTAACACCGGAACATCGGCAACTACGCCTACAGTGGTGCCAAGCCAGATCAATGTGAAATGTCACAAATTGGCAAAAGGTTGAGTTTAGTGATGAATCCCGGTTTGTTTTGGGGACAGATGATAACCATGTACGGGTGTGGAGGCGCCTTGGTCAGCGGTACAATTCCCCCCACACTGTTCTACGTCGCATTACCCGCACAGCTGGTGTAATGGTCTGGGAGGGGAGGCCGTAGCCTATGATAGCCGGTCCACTTTAATTGTGATGCGTGGAACCTTAACGGGCCAACGGTGCGTTGATGATATTCTTCGACCCCATGTAGGACCTTTCCTAAATGGTCTCCCAAGGCAATTTTCCAGCAAGATAATGCTCGTCTACATACAGCAAGAGTTGCTTAAGACTTCCTATGTCATTTCCTAACTCTTCCATGGCCGGCCCGCTCCCCCATGTAGAGCACGTGTGGGATCAGCTAAAACGGCAGATGCCATCGTGTCACTTTGTACATGATTTAGAGTTGGCTGTTCAAGATTTGTGGACCCATCTGCCTCAAGACAACATAAGGTGTATAATCAACTAAATGCCGGGACGTGTGGCGGCATGTATTGCAGCTGGAAGTGGTCCAACGCGCTATTGTAGTTTTTTAGTATTTTTGTCGTTGCACACCCTGTATTCGTTTAATTGTCTTGTTTTTGAGATCAAGTGAATCTCTCATATGTATCATTATGTGTATTAAATAATTTCATTTCAATCCGATGCTTTCTTTTTGGGTCGCTATTTTCAATGTTCCTGAGTGTATATATATATATATATATATATATATATATATATATATATATATATATATATATACACTTTTAAGTAATAAGAAACGTTTTATACTGCTTTTCTTTTCTAATTTTTAAATTGGAACAGATAACAAGTGTAAAGTGCAACGCGTATTTTTATTATGTCGGAATGTATTTTGTTTTGCTTCCTTTAAGTAATTTTTTTAAAAAATAACTTCTTATTCTCAATTTTTTGATATGCTCGTTACCCCTCGTAGGTTTATCACGCCCCCTTAGGGTGCACGCCCAACAGTTTGAGAAACGCTATTTTAGACTGTTTTCGGCTAATGTTAATGAGTAGGACTAAAATTTAGAATAATTTTTAAGAGATAAACGTACTCAAACTTTAATAACATATTCTGGCCTCACTGTCCTGTAGCGAGAGAATCACTTATTTTATCATACTATTTATTTTCATCCGAGTTGATACATTTTTTTTTCTTTTATAAAATGTGTTTCGCATTTTTTCTCCTATATCGTAATGCTAAATGAGCTATCCCTTTACATGTTAAAAGAAAAAAAAACGAATTATTTATGAAATATTTTGAAATTTTAAAAATACTCTACTATAAAAAAATGCATGAGTTACAATGTCACAATATTTTACAAAGCTTGAGGTATTTTTTCTACTTCAAAATGTGCTCCACGTTAAGCTATCGTGCATACAGCGAAAAGAATCTGAAAAATACTGAATGGTGCTTCCAAACAGCACTTAAAAATCAACAATGAAGTAAAATTTCTTATGAAACCATTACAATCTGGATATTACAATGCTGTAATATAGTATTTTATTTATTTTAATAATAAATTCTTGGATATTTAATGAATTTATATTGAGTAATCTCGGTACCCTAAAAATGACCAAAATATCGTTTTTTTAAAAAAAATTTATTTAGTTATTTGTCTTGTATTATTATCATCTTTTCATTGATATATCATTTGCGTTAGTCAAAAAATTAAAAATTGTAAAAAACTTCAGTAGAAAAATGTAAACTAACTAATTATGCAATTTCCCCTTTTTTAGATAAAACAGATAAAATAAAACCTTTTGGATATAAAAAAAAATATTTTTTTTTAAAAAAAATTAATGATATAATTTTACTCTGACGAAAAAATATTCAAAAACTGAGAAAGACTTGTGTTAGATAAATGAAATTTGGTAATCCTATTTATACATTTGAAAGAGATGACAACGATTCAAATTGTATGCCTCACGCTTAAGTGTGGCGCTAGTATCACCCCTTAGAACTGTCAAATCAGGGTTGCTTTAAATGTGTGCTGCAAAGTTCGTGAAAGTTATTTGTCTGTAAAATTTGACGTATTGAGTTGATGTTAGTCAAGAATGCCTTTAAGAAAACGAAGAAACCATTATCAACCGCTCACCGAATTTGAACGATGTCGTGTATTCCGGTTACGAGCGTGCCGCATTTTGTGTTCGCAATATTGCAAAAAGACTTGGCTGGAATGTATCCACTGTGCTTGATTGTTGGGAGCAGTGGTCAAGGGATGACACTACCTCAAGAAGGCCAAGTTCTGGAGGGGGGAGCGGTCATGTGGCACTACTAAGAGGGAAGACCGCGGTATTCGGCGTATGTCTGTGAGTATGTGGTAGAAATTCGAGATGCAGAGAGAGAGAGAGAGTTGACACCACAGTAACACAACAAACTGTTAGAAATTGGTAACTTCAAGGACAGCTTCAAGCCAGGTGCCCTATTACATGTATTCTACTGACTTCAAGGCATATTCGTTTGTGACACCAGTGGTGCCAAGTCAGAGCTCATTGGAGGACGGAGTGAATATATATTGTGTTTTCTACTATAAAAGCAGGTTCTGCCTTGCTACCAGTGACAGCTGTACAGTGGTCAGAAGGACATGGAAACGCTTCAAACAAACCGTCTGCGGCCTAGACACACTGGAACTGCACATGGAGTCAAGATCTGGGGAACAATATCCTGTGACAACAGGAACATTCTCGTGGGTATCCCAAAACCAACTGACCGGAAATTTGTGCGTCATTCTGGTAATTCAACTCTTTTTCAATACATTAGTGCTTTCAAAATGTTACCCCTTCCCCAATTATTTACCAATCACTTCCATTTGTTTCATGTGCGTTATATAAAATGCATGTAACACATTTATTGATTTTGTTGTAAACTGAAAATATTTTTTTAAGAAAAATTGAAATGTAGGATATATTGTATTTTTGTTGAATTTCAGTATGCATATAGCAGCATTTTCCACCTCCAAAACTAATTAAGTTATTGTAAAAGGAATTTCTAAAGTTGCTTAAAACATCCTTAAGAATATTAAAAAACAATGCAGACCAAAAATTCATAATAACAAAAAAAGGAATATAATTTTAAAATGCCGCAAATTTTCTTAAAAAAAATTAAAATTTTTAAAGTTGTGTCAACAATAAGAGCAAAATTTCTTCTAGTATCCTTTCTTTGAAAAGATACATTACATGAAATGCTAAAATATAGTTTTTAAATACATAAATAAAAAAATGTTCAAAGGTACCGAGTTCTCTTATATACTCGTATACCATTATAACCTTTTCTTCAATTTATTAGTTTAGAAACAGAGGAAGAGGAGTATGTTTTAAGAAGTCTTATTGGGGGATGTGAAAGCATCTAATGCTATACGATTTAAATAGGTTGCATTACTCAAGACCAAAACAGAATTTTTTTGTAAAATCCTTCTGCGTTCCACTAAATGCATTCGTTTTAATTTACAGTAAAACTTTTATTCGTATTGAACCACAATCTTAAGGTTGCAATTCAATTGCAATACCTGTCATTTGTAAATGAAAAGTTATTTATACTAATAACAAACCTGATGTAAACAATAGTGTAGAATCATTTAAACAGTAAGCTTTATTCTAGTTTTATATTAGTAATGAAATGTTTTACTTCTTGGTATAATATAGTTTCTTCAATATCTGAAATCCCTTAGGTTCTTTTCTGTATATTAAGGTCCATCAGAAACTCCTTTCAAATGTTTTATGTCCGTTCATTGTTTCACAGGAGAAGCAATTCTTTTTAAGAAACCCGTATGTTGTACTCGAACAAATACTTAAGAAATCGAGTAGACGATTTTATATGTCAAATGGAATAGTGCATGAAATATTTTCTCAGCCATTTAGGTTATTTGTGTTATGGGGGATAAAATTCGTTTTAAGAGTAATATTTTTATGTTACTATGTGTATGTGTGTTAAACCAAAGAAGAATATATTTTGTCATGTGTTACGGGGATATATAATTTGCTTTTATTTCTTAAATGAAAGTATTTTTACATTCCGGTTTTAAGGTATCCCACTACGTTCGGAACCGTGATTATGCAAAAGCGTGTAAATGGATAATATTTAGGGTATTTAGTGTCACTTAGATTAGAAAATGTATATAAAATTGTTTTAAGAATAGGATTACAATAAAAAATTATTTAAGTATAATATTTTGATAAAAAATGAATATAGAATGACCAGTTTTCAAAATGTTCTCCTTTTGTAAAAATGCTTCTATTATAATAATATTTTGCCTGTATATAGCTCAGACCTCTGTACAGAGGCTCAACTAGAATTTTTGAAATATATAACTTAGAATTGGGTTTATCCATGTTTACCAACAATAGAGGGGAGAAATTTTAAGAAAAAAAACGCCGATAATTATTTCAATGGGTTGTAACTCTGAAAATGATGTGAATTTTTCAAAATTCATAGTTGAGCCTCTGTACAGAGGTCTGAGGTATATACAGGCAAAATATTATTATAATAGGAATATTTTTCACAAAAGGAGAACATTTTGAAAAAAGGTTATTCTAAGATAATTTTTGGCCGAAATATTGTATTTTAATAATTTGTTTTGTCAAAATGTGTGTAAAACAATTTTATACATGTATTCTAATCTAAATGACACTGAATATAATGAAAATTAACAATTTATGTGTTTTTATTAAATCACGGTTTCGAACGTTGTCGGATACCTTAAGATATCGAATTATGATTTTATAAGATATAAAGAATTAGCTAATATGAAATATTAAGTAGGAACTCAAAAACGCATAGTATTTTATGTCCTCTCACGTCCTTAAGCTGGAAATGATTTTATTGAAACTTTGAGTTATTATATTACAAAAAGAAAACGAATTCCTATATATATCATATTGTTAATACCTGATGTAATAATAATAAAGAAACAGTGTTCTGGGACAATTTTGTATTTAACATATCACACCTTTGCGCTGTTTATAAAAAAATCATTTATCTTTCCTTGATTTTAATTTTTAACTTCTTTTTGGAAAAAAATATTTACTTATAAAAATGAGTTTTATCCTCAGCAATTCTTGAATTTCTCTGATAAAATTGAAACAAGTAATATTTTCATTTTCACACAAATAAATTGTTTCACTTAAAATAGTAAATATTTCTTCTAATACTTTAATTTTACTTTCTCTGGTGATTTCTTCTCAAGAAGATTTTTCTCAACTGAAATGCATGGATATTATTTATTTGATTGTGATTATTTAAGAGAAGTCATCACATCTGATACAGAAAAAAAATTCGCAATTTTCATTTTTGTTACAACGTAAGTAATTGTACTCTGCATACTGGCCTAAAAATCCTTTAAACATTTAAAAATATAAATTTTACTGAATCTTTCACCTCTAATAATATTTTAAAACTCTTAGAAATTTGCTATTTTTGTATTATTTTGGTGATAGTAGAAAATATTCTTTTCATTAATAATAAAATAAAATTGAAATAAATTATATTTGTATTTTAGCTGTAATCAGTATTCTTCAAAAAAGTTAAGTCTATTGAGGTGCCCTTTAAAATTACAAGTCAGTAAGGAATTGCTTGACTTTATAGTTGTAAAAAAAGTGATCTCAAGATAGTGTTTGCGAAATCGTTGGAAAACATTTCTTTGTCAGAAAAGAGTTAGTGAATTCGAATATTGAGTATTTCAAATATAGACAATGTTTTTCACAGTTTAATTCTTGTTGAACGATTTTGGAATATTAACTGAAATATCAGTCCCTCACTCGGTTGCGGATTTTGGCAAGAAAAATTAGGCCATTCTTTCTAAATGTTTCAGTACGCAAAACGAACAAATATTAAAAAAAAACACTATGATATTTGAATCCTTAAGATTTTTTTAAAATACTTTTTTGAATTTACGCAAGGCTATTATTGTAATATGAAATATTTGCAGATTTATTTAGGGAGAACGAGAATCGGAAAATATGAAATATACAGAACCTTTATTCTGCGTGATCTATTTTATGGCATTGTTGATACTTAAAATTACGACAATAAAAACATTACATCCAACGTGAATTATGAATTGGAGATGTTCAAAATTTCAAAGCCATTATGAAATACTACAAATGCAAAACCAACTTGATTATTAATTTAGTTTCCATCGGTAAAGCAAACAAATGAAAAAACTTCATTAACCTTACTAGAGTAACTGTTTAAGTGGATGGCACTCCGAAGGATGCGAGATACCTGAAAGATGAACTAAACAGTCATAGGGAAACAAAATAGGCTAAGATATAAAATCTTTGAAAGTAATAGATCGGAGGATAAAATATTAATGGAAGTAAAACCAGCAATTAATGAAACCATGGTTCATAACTAATAATACGGTAACTACAAATGACATGCAGTAAATTACGTCCCTGGATACGTCGTAGAAGCCTAGAGCAGATCTTTTTGGGGGCCCTGTTCTTCACGAACAAGACACCAAATTCTTGAACCATATATATATTGCGAGCATTAGAACTTAATCTTTGTTGCAATTTATCCCATTTCTGTGAAACATAAGCAAAATGTTTTTTTTTCAAAGAAAACTTATTGCCAAGAAGTTCTCTTAAGTATTTAATTTCCTTTAGTATAGGTAAAGGGAAACCATACAGGAAGAATTTAGAAGAATAAAAAAAGGTATTTTGTTTCTTAATAAACATTATATTGGATTTTGTAGGATTAATATTCAATTAAAATTGCTTTGACCGATTAAAAAATAAAATTCAACGAAAACTGAGAATGTTGAAACATAATAAAAGTATCTTTGCTCCGGAAGCAGAGGAAAATAACGTCAGCGAAAGCGATACAATTTCGCAGCAGGAAGAAATAATATATTTAAGAATAATATTCCAAAAGATTGAACCCAAAACCGAACCTTAAAGACAATCTCTCTCAAGAATACGAACGAAATAAAATGAGCCTATCTTCAACTTGGTACTCATAGTTTCTAAAAAGTCAGAAATTAGGGAATATATATTAATGGGAAGTCACGTGTTCTTCAAAAAGTTGAGAATACTAAACCATCATGCGTGGTCGAAGGCATCTTTGATGTCAAGAAATAAAATTATAGTATGCAAATTTTTCTTTATACCTTTTTGAACAATTTCGTTCCATCGCATCTTAGCATCCTCAGTACTATTTTGAGCTGTAAATTTGCACTGATCACATGCAAGAAATTTCCCCCTATTCAGACAAAAGGAAGTTCTACAATAACAAACAGTTTATCCAGATACTTTCCTGAAATAGAAAGCATTAGTTAAATTAGTAGCTTTAGTTTCAGTGTCTTTAGAAAGAAGAATCCCGTGAGCATTTTCCGAAACGCATGGAAAAACCCCAAAATTAAAGCAAACTTTAAAACATTTGTGAAGAAGCTACGGGTACATAGAATGAAATAATTTTATAATTTAGAATGAAATAGAGTCAGAACCAGGATTCTTATTTGCCTTTAACTTGACAATTACGACGTTCACTTCATCATGCGAAAAAGAGGGATCAGAATATGAAAAATATGCTGCTTGAACAGCCTGACGGAATTGTTGATGGAAGTTACTGTCATATTTATTATTATAAATTAGTTGTCACAAAATCATTATTTTTCATTTAAGTTACTTTTATATTAGTTTAATGTTTCGTTGCATTGCATAATTTTGCTAACAGTACTTACAATATAGTCGATTCAATTTCTTTTTATGGTTATTTATACTTTGAATGCTGTTTCCAAGTAATTGCTTCTCTAATTTTTAAGTAATTATTTATTTATTTATAAAATATCTAATTTTTATAATAACATCACACATTGATTTTTTTTCTATTTCTTTATACAATGTGAAAAATATATATTTACTTTAAAACTGTTCGCAAAAACATTTAATAACGTTTTATTCCTACGAAACTAAGATGGAATTTATATTTCAACTATGATATATGTGCAATCGTAAACATCATTATTTTTCTCGCTTAAGTTGCTTTTATACTAGCTTAAAATTATATTACATTATATAATGTTGAAAGTACTATTTACAATATAGTACATTCAATTACTTTCTATAAGTAAAATACACTTTGAAGGTTTTTTCTTATGAACTCTTCTCTAATTCTAAAGTAATATTGTGTTTTTTAAAAACTTATAATCTCATAAAAATGTTATCTAGTTTCTTCCAGTTTATCATATGATTCCACAAAATATTTCATAATTTATTACTTTCATAAATATTACGAAAAAAATACAAGTACTCCAAAAGTATAGAAAGCAACAAATAGGGTCCTACAAATCTATACCCCTATAGGGAAGAATCTCTTTTAACTGGGACTTGAAAGTATACCCATCAAAATAGAAGACTCTCGTAATGTGGCTCTGAAAGATTCCTTTATTTTATTTACAAAAATGTGACAAACATGTCCTTGATCGGATGAATTATAATTAGAACATTAAATATCTACAGTTGCATTCTAGAAAGAACATTATGCAGAAATTTTAACAATTGTTTCGAATAAAGTTTGTATTCCTTTTCATATCTATTTTTCAACATTCTCTTCCAGGAGGTTTCAAACAAAAAATACCTTTTCATATTATGCTTACCTTATTATTAAACAGACATCTACTGAAGTTCCAAGTTATGTTTTCTGAATGAAATATATATATATATATATATATATATATATATATATATATATATATATTTAGAAATTTAATGATTTTCTTCCATTTTTGTTGTTTCTGTAGTTTCACAATTATTTTACCTACTCGGTTGTTTCTTCCAGGAAACAGATTGATTGTAATTCTTTGAAAGAGCCAGAAAATTTTCCTTTCGCAGATTTCCCTCTTTTTCAATTTAAAATTCCTAATTCGAAAGTTGAAGGATGATTTATTTTTGTGAGTTAACATGGAGCATTCTTTTCTTTGTTTTTGGTTGAAGCTGGGAAGAATTCAAAACTTTTCCTGAATTCTTCGGCTAACTTCTTAATTTATAATATAATTTCCAGGAAAAAGGGAAAATAGGGTTTGGAAAGCCAAATATACATTAGATGGATTTTTTAAAAGATTTTTCGTTTTACGTATAAGATGTTTAAAAACTTATAGGTATAATGAATTCTTAGATAAATGGAATTAATTCTTAACTCTATCTTGATCGCCATCTGCTAATGGCATTTTGTTTCAATGATGATAATTTCGAAAGCGGAGAATTGTGAAACATTTTAATATGTACAACAAATATACGATTGTCTTTATTACCTTAAAGTGCTTTTCATGTCTTTTCATTAATCGTTTCTTTTCCACTTCATCGAGCAGAAATATTTAATTATTTAAATAAAACATATGCTCTTGACATAAGTTAATGGGGGTTGTATGAATCTTATAGGCTCACAAGAACTCAATATTAATAATGTATTAGTAGGATTTATAAGTGGATATTATGTATATCAGATACATTCTAACTATTAAATTATTTTAAAAAATTAATATTAAATGATTAAAAAGTAAAGAAAATTATTAGAATTTCATTTTATAATAGTTATTAACTTTACTATTAGTTAATTACTTTATTTAAAAAAGCGAAGTAGCTGACGGCATATATTTAAATTTACATCCAAGTATAATTTCAAGAAGTTTAACAACTTTTAATATCCTTATATAATGCAGCAAATATTTACAAATCTCTTCGTCTGATTCCATCATGAAATATTGTAAATTAAAAATAAGACTTATGTCCACATATAATTTAGAACTCCTTTCTTATTAAACATATTGTATTTATTTAATTTGTTATTATAATGAGTATTTACCAAAAGATAACAAAATATGTATTTAATAATTCATATAGTTCACATTGTTAAATTTTATCAAATAAATTTAAGCACATGTGTTGAATTTAGAACATTTTAATCGCAATCCAAGTAAAAATTGTTTGAAATAAAACTTTACGAAGTATTTTTCAGACTCAAAATATTTCATCAAGATACGTAATTTAACTCGAAATTTCATTAGGTTTTTTCCATATATAAAATTTCAAAAGAAGTACTAAAGGTCAAGTTAGGCAGAAAATATTCAGCTTGATATATATATAATTATGCATATCATTTGTATTCTCAAATGAAACTTGAAAAAGTACATATATAAATATTAATTCTAAGCATGAATCAAAACCTGGAAATTATTATTATATTTTGTAAATACAGGGTCAGCCTCCTACCTACCATACGAGAGGACTTGTAGATCGACGGCTATTTAAAGTACCTGATGCCACCAATGCACTATAAATTTGCAAACATCCATGTATTATCCGGGATTTGAACCCAGTCCCTACTGCACCGCAGTCAGCGTCGCTAAGCACTATATCGGTTGGGCGACATTAGATATGCCTTATTCCACTATGCGAAAAATCTTACGGCGGATTTGTCATTTTTATCCCAACAAAGTTAAGACTGTGCATCAATTGAAGGACGGGGCCCAGTGGTTCGTAAATCTTTTGCACTTCAGTTCCTTGCTCAATTGGTGGTTGACGTCACTTGACCAGAGAACATTCTATGGAGTAATGAAGTCCTGTTTTGCCTGGATGACCAAATTAACACCCACAATTGTCGAATTTGGGCAACGGAAAATCCTGACTCTATCCAGAAAAAAAACTCATGCATCCTAAAAAAGTGACGGTATGGTGTGGTTTTACAGCTACTTTTATTCATTGGATCCTATTTTTTAAAAAAATAAAACCAAATGAAATCCAAACCTGTTCCCTCAGAGGAAAACGGTACCATGATATCCTGAGGGATTTTGGAATCCCAGAACTTCAACAGCGTTGATCAGCCGTCATTTCTAAACAGGATGGCCTCCTTGTTTCATGTGTATGGCCCCCTGCTCCTTTTGGTTGTTGGGTTATTTAAAGGACAATATCGACCGTCAAAGGCTATCAACTTTGCCTGATCTGAAGAACAGCATTCGGGGACATGTTTTAGATATTGCGGCAGATTTACTCCGGCCAACTGTTAAAAATATGATTCTGCGATTACAGCACATTGTTGAATACGAGAAGTATACTATTGAGCAGTTTTATTAATGTTACTTTATATTTTTGACGCATTTTTTAAAGCATATTAAATATGGCTACGTGTATTACCACGCCACCTACCGGTGGAAGTCTGTACTATGTTTTTAAATAATGAACATCAAGCGCATCCTTTGAATTATCTGTAATTGAAATTCTATGTTATTTGAACCAATAGGAAGGACTCTAGATCTGTCTGATGTGCTTCCCTGCTAGGTGTGCCCCTTCTTGCTAGCCCTGTATTTAAAAGCCCACCAATAATATTTATCGAGAAAATCACTAGCAGCCAAGATTGGAGAGTATGCGTGGGGGATGCGTTATGTATTTAAGAAGTGTATGCGTAGGGTATTTCAAAATTTTAAAATGACAGCTAAGTTTTGCAAGTTAAATGCATGGTTAAACCTTGAAAATCAATTTATTTAACTAAGCTTATAGTAAATTGAAACTTTGTTTTATAAAATTAATTCATACATTTTGTGAAAGCAATGGAAAATATTTATTTTTATGTTTTCTTTTTATTTATTGCTGTTTTTAACAATAGAACCTTGACACACACACATACACACAAATCAGACTAAGTGCGTAATTTGAAAAGAAAGAAAGTAGGTGGCAGCAAATGTTTTGGTAACGTCATTCCACACACCTTCGCTATCCATGTGAACAGTTTTGACTTCATCGATAAAGCCAATTGGGAGTATTACGTCATAGAGTGAACACGTGCAATTTCATTCCGAAAAAGTTCCAATGTTAAAACTGAACAGCGAATCAACATCAAGTTTCCCTTGAAACTTAACAAATCAGCCCCGGAAACAGTATAAAGTTTAACCAATGCTTCTATAGATGAAACTTTGTCTCAGGCACGTGCATTTAAATGACATACGTGGTTTCCAGTGGGTAGAAACAGTGTGGAACACAATGAGCATGCCGGACGCCAAGGTCAGCGATTACAGACTAAAACTTTTCCAAAGTTTGTGATGTAATCTGAGGTGATTGAAGATTAAGTACCGTAAAATCTGGCATGCAACATGCACTTCTAACACAAAAAAAATCGAAATTTAAGGTTGCACGTTATAAGCCGGGTATAAAAGAGAGAGCCTTAAAAATAAAAAAAAAAATAAAAGATAATCATAGAAAAGAAATTAGACTTCAGCATGCATCGAAGTGCCATTTATTTAAAAGAAATGACCCTACTTACGAACTTAAAGGGTTGTAAGCTTTAGAAGTTCACCATGTTTTTCTTAATTTCAGAATATTACCTCGAATAAATGACTTTAAAACATAATAGAATTGCTCTTGTAAATTAGATGTTTCTATGCAAAATAGGGGATGAGCGTGATATGGTGAATGTACATAAAATTAAATATTGCATTTTGAAAGTATAGGTATGCGTTATATATATATATATATATGCCGGATTTTATGATATTCATGCAGTGGTGGATTTGGTTAACTTGAAAAGGAAAGCTGTTCGACGTATTTTAACTGATGAATTACACACGAGGAAGATTCGTTGAAATGTTGTTCCTAATGTTCTGTCTAATGTCAAAGAATAGTGCCGTAAAGACAAATGATTGGGCATATTAGAACGCATTACAAACTAGGTACACTTATTGGAATCTGTTATAACAGCTGATGAGACATAGATTTTTACCAATCATCCAGAAAGTAAGCGCCAGTCGATACGGTGGAAGTCTCCATGATCCCCAAGGCTTAAAAAAGCATGCAAGTAAAAAAAAATTACGTTATTTGAATTGTAATGATTGTGTGGTTTCCTAGTAATAAGACTGCTAATCAACACAACTACATTGCAGCATTAAAATGACAAGCAAAAACATTGATGGAATATCCCCCTTTTTCACTTGATTTGGTTACATGTGATTTTTTTGTTTTTGTTCTTTATTTCCTACAGTTAAATCTTTCATAAGCTGTCCGACTACGCTCGGAACCGTGATTTAAAAAAAAAGACGCATAAATGGATAATTTTCATGATTTTTAGTACCCCTTAGGTTAGAATGCACGTATAAAATTGTTTTAAGAATATTATTACAATAAAAAGTTATTTAAGTACAATATTTTGACAAAAAAGGAACATGGAATGACCCATTTTAAAAATATTCTCCTTTTGTGAAAAATACTTCTTTTATAGTAATATTATGCCTGTATATAACTCATATCTCTGTACAGAGGCAAGTATGATTTTTGAAAAATTCACATTGTTTTCAGAGTTACAACCCATTGAAATAATTATCGGCGTTTTTTTCTTAAAATTTCTCCCCTCTGTTGTGGTAAACATAGATAAACCCACTTCTAAGTTACATATTTCAAAAATTCTAGTTGCGCCTCTGTACAGAGGTCTGAGCTACATACAGGCACAATATTATTATAATAGAAGCATTTTTCACAAAAGGAGAATATTTTGAAAATGGATCATTCTATGTTCTTTGTCAAAATATTGTACTTAAATATTTTTTTAATTATTATGCATTAAAACAATTTTTAATACATTTTCTAATCTAAGTGACACTAAATATCATAAATATTATCCATTTATACGCTTTTTTCAAAATCACGGTTCTGAACGCAGTCGGGTACCTTAAAGAGAACCCCTTTTTACCTCAGTTGTAGAGGTTAAGGCAAAAATGGAGAATTTCCTGAAGGGTCGTCAAAAAACCTTGTTCCAAAACTCTTAACAGCAATAGTAGTGCCAAATGCAGAAATGTATGAATGCTGAAGGGTTCTACTTTGAGGATTATAATATCTCGGAAAACGGATTCTGCAAATACATGAATTATTAGACCAGTGTATTTTTTGTGTCACATCTCGAACATTGGAAATATGTCACTGAGAGCTAAAATTCCAAGTTTGGATAACCTTTTCACAACCATTATGTATTGTTTTTTATATTCTTAATAAAATACTCTGGATAAAAAAACCAAAAAAAACCGCAAAATTATTTTTTTTCTGATACATTATCTTTTATTTTTACATTTTTTTTTAATTTTAAATTTTTTGAACAAATATTTGTACCCTGCGGGTAATTTATAAGTAAAAAAGGAATAAATGTGTACTGTAGACACACGTTTACTTTTTTCGTACTGTGTAATTTGGTATGGAAGAAAAATAAAAAGAAATATTAGATTTTGTAACTGAAAGGATTCGATAGAAAAAAAAAGAGAAAAAATATTGTGTGATTTTGGAATAAAAGAATACAAATCAAAATTTGAATACATAGGTCTAATTTTTTTACTATTTCCTGCATTTTCTCGTAATTTACTCACTAATATAACAAACATTAAAAGTAGAAGAATATAGTCACTTGCAATTTAAGGGGAATATTTATGCAAAATTATAAATTAAATGCTCAGGCTTAAAATCGACCGAACATTTCCTTTTTTTAGAATTACTTTATTTTCTTCTGTTCTTTTTTAATTTTATAAAAAAATATTTCATTACTTAAGGAAACAAAATTCAAGAAATTATATACCAAAGAGGATATACCAGTATAAGAATAAGAATTTTAGGGTTAAAAACATATGAAAAACACTTTATATATATTATAACAAATAAAATACCTGTTGTAAAATTTAAGAACAACCTATAATTTCTTTAATGTTAATATTTTATTTTATGATCAATATATTTGAAGCAGATAATTTATTACAAAAAAAATTAATTTTATGTAGTATTACTTTACTTATTATTTTTCGTTTACTTGAAATTTGACTAAACAAAGTTTTACAGAAATGTAATATATGAGACTTATTTTAAAGTTTTTTATTTAAGTGTACAATAAAGAAAAGTATGTTTTATTTTGTAAAAACTTCGAAAGGAAACCACTATCGTAATGGAAAATGAATCAGAAGAGATGCATTATCAAATTAAATTTTAAATACAAATCGTTTTTAATCATTTCATATTCTCTTTTAAATTCACAGAGGAAAAGAAACAGCTTCTTTGGTGTTTCCAAAGTGAATCATGGATAAAAATGCATTTGCTTAATTGTTTGTAATGCTATGTTTTTGTAATTTTAAATCAATGAAGATATTATTTACTATCATACTTTACGAAATTTTTAAAACATGGAATGCATCACACACAAGAGAGTTTTAGACGAATAAGAGAAAAAACATGAAAAAGTAATTACAATGACATAAACTTCAATTATAAGTTTTCACACAAATACTTCAGTTATAAATTTTAATCTTGATAATGCAGAAGTGCGTGAAAAACAATTTCGCGCTTTTTGTTCAGAATATATATATATATATATATATATATATATATATATATATATATATATATATATATGTTATATAAATACATATATATATTACATATATATTTATATATATATATACATATATGTATATGTTATATATATATACATATATATATATATGTTATATATATATACACACACATATATATATATATAATTTATAGAGCATCGTAAAGTTGATAGTAATGCAATTATAAGTCATTTTCTAACATTATACTTCTAATTTGTAAAGTAAGAAAAATGCCTTTTTTTTCTTTTTAAGGTTGTCTTAGGCTAATGTTAAAGAATAGAACTTAAATTCATAATATTTTTTTAGATATAAATGCACTGTAGTATTAATATTGTATTCAGGCTTTACTATCCTGTAGAGAATCCCTTATTTTATCCTACTATTCAATTTTATCCAAGTTGACACATGTTTTTCTTTTATAAAATGTGTTTCTCATTCTTTTCCCTGTAACGATTTGCTAAATGAGCTATCATTTTACATGTTAAAAGGAAAAACTGATTATTTATGAAATATTTGGAAAGTTTAAAAACACTATATTGTGAACAAATGTATGAGTTACAATGTCACAAATTTTTACAGAAATCGAGGCATTTTTTTGTTCCAAAAATGTGTTCCGCGGTATGTCCACATTGTCGTATACATGGTGAAAACAATCTTAAGCAGATTGTACCATAAAATGTAGGTGTAATTGATTTTTGGTGTAAAGATAATTTCTTTTAAGAAAAATATGTCACACAGCTTAAAAAGTTATTGGTTTGTTAAAATATGAATACTGAGTCACTAACTAGTGTATTATCATATGTATATTTAATCATTCAAAACTTTATATCTTATGAAATTTTAACTGAAAGAATGTATTACATCTAGTCAGTAATTTTGAGACAATTGTAAGCAGGAGTAATGTAAATTTGTAAGTTATATGAATGGTTTACAGTGCGCTAGTATGAATTGTTCATGTTACGTAATAAAAATACATATACAGTCGAACCTCTATAAAACGAAGTCGCTAAATCCCGAAAGAAGTTCGTTATATGGAAAATTCGTTTTATAGGAGTTCATCTTTCAATATACTTTATAAGCCACTTAAAACAAATTTTAAGTTCATAAACATTATATATTAAAAAGGATAATTATTCACACAATTTTGTAAATTAATATATTTATTTTATATACATTACTGAAAAACTGAAAGGAAAACAAGAAAGGAATGTCGCAAAAAGAATTTATACACTGTATTTTCAACATTAAGAAAATAATTTTTGATTAAATCCAATGAATTTTAAGGACTCTTTCTAGTTTAACGCCTACAAGTAATTTTAAGCATTAATTATTTTAAAACCTAAATTTCTACACAAACATTACCATATGTATATTCTAATTTAATTACTCATTAAATCTGTTAATTTTGTCTGAGTTTTTTGTTTGAAGAATGCTTTTTGTTTCATAATATGTCTCACATTTTAGCAAGGCACCAAAAATTTCTTCAGGTGTATTTTTAAGTGTCCTTTCTTAAATGTTTCTAGCCATCCATTCCTACCTCGATTTGCTCGTATCATGTTGCCTTCACAAATTGAAAAACTTTCTCTATTACGAAAAGTCGGAACATATTTACCTCGCATTATGTATATCCACTTTAAAAGTGCCTCGTTGACATCTTCATAGATGCAAGTTCTTAAACGTTTTGAACAAGGATTCGATGAATCATAATTTTGTAGCTTATTTCGATTTTTTATAATAGTTGATAAGCTGTTTTTAAGATTACCTAATTTCAAAGCATTATCCTTTTTCTTGATGTCTTTATCCACTTCCTGAAGAATTAAATTTTTTTCTCTAATGCTCAAGTACTTACGTTTTGACATTTTCGAGCTAAAAGGAACGAAGTTACCAGAAAGACTGATCAGCACTACAAATGAACGGAAATTATTTCAAGGACACGAGGACACAAGACAGCTAGACTGATGGTGAAAGGGGATATGGATGTTTTCTAGTGAATTGGACAATGGAGGTTAAGGGTTCTACTTCTTGGATGAAACGCCCAGAATTCTATTGCTCTCAGCGAGTTAGGTACCTAATAAAGCCAGTTCAAGATTTATGACTACTATAATATGTGTTGAGAGAACAATTCGAACTTTTCAGAAATACTTTAAAAATAAAAGGAGAAAAAAAACTGAATCAAGAAAAAAAGTTCGCAATATAGAAAATGCATTTCGCTATAGGGAGGTTATTTTATGAAGAAAATCGTGAAATGTTCTTGGTTCCAGAAAAAACCTTCGCTATATGGAAAAATTCGCAATATGGAGGTTCGACTGTATTAATAATATCGTGTATATATATAAATATATTTAGACAATTTCCTATTATGCATAATAGTAGTTAATTAAAAGGGACAAATTTCTTGGTGCTTGACTAAATTTTTTTTAATTCTGATTATTAACAAAACCTGAATACATTCAAATGCGAAACAACATAAAAAAGTATAAGAAATCCCATTTCAAATATCAATAGTATTTCTTTTTGTATTTTACTTATTATGTAGGATTACTAGTTTTATTTTTGTAAAAGTACATTGGCTTAAAGTTAGTCGCTTACATTGACGAAGAAATTATTCTCTACGTTTTGAAAATGAATTTAGGATTACAATGATCTTAGCAAAATAAAAGGATAGTTGAACTTAATTTTTGAAGACTTTGAAACACATCAATATTTCTTTTTCTGTTATCTATCTTTTTCAATATCAAAACATTAAAGCATTCTGTTCTCTTAAAATAAGAGATTTCATATAAGTCAATGCACTTTTGTTAGGAGATATTAAAAAATACAATTAGACTAAATAATGATAATTGTTAGAAACAAGAATCCAATACGGCTTATCATTCAAAGAATACATAAGTTTAATACTTCAAATATATGAAAAATGATCTCAATTTTTATTTTTAAAAATAATATAAAAGCCTTATTATTCTTCTAAAAATGCATTAATTGTGTTAATTAGTTTTGTAATTTGTTGAATTTTATAATTTTTGAATTAAGATTAAATTGCATATGAGTAAGACCCAAGCATTGATATAACGCGCGCACACTTTTTTGTGTAGGAAATATTCGTATCATTATTCCCATGCGATGAATTAATAAATTCTTTATGATCTATTTTTAAATAATGTAACATTTCCCTCTTTTATTTCAGTCATTTTCAGTATAAAATAAATAAAAAATTAATATTTTTTAAAAAACAAGCATATTTTTTATAATTATTATAATACTTTAAAAATCAATATAATTGAATTAAGCAGAGAAACTAAAACATTATTTTCATTCATTTTGACTTAATCTTGCATTATCGTTTTATTTTCCTTACTTTTATCAATTAGCCACCCACACTAATGATGTTTAAATCGTTTCTTTGATCACTTCAAATTAATTAATAGCTTTTTCCTTCAACCCATTTATCCTACTGTCCTATTTGGATGACAGCTGAAAAATATTATGTGGAAATCATCATTTGTATGTTTCGAATATTTTGACAGTTAGAACATGTAGGGATATGTATCGGCTTTTTTCAAAGGGAGTTATTTGTCTCACTCACTCCCCCTTCCTCTGGAAATTTTGCTTATTCATCGCATTTGTGGTCGCAGTTTGCATCATCTATTTGGGGTTGCAGAATTCTTTTTCAGTTTGGACACTTGGCTGGGAATTTTTTATGTGATAGTAATCATTCGCTATGGTCCCAGTGGTTAATTAGAACGATGTTGTTCTTAGGTAATTTTCGGCGCATTATTTTTTAACTGTCTTCTAAATAGGACAGCAGATGTAAGAAACGAAGACGATTTCTTGACCACTGCTGAAGAAATACGCGTTTTTATAGGAATTTTGTTTCTAGCTGGTTATCACTCAAATAACTGTGAACGTGAGTACTGATCAGATGCTGAAGACCTTGGCATTTCCCTTGTGAAAAATGCCATGCAACGAAACCGCTGCCAAAAGTTAAAATCTTATTTACACTTTGTGGAGAATGGAACTGTAAGCCAGAATGTCCAAGATCGAATCTTCAAAGTAAATCCTTTGTTTGTAATATTCAATAATCATTTTATGAAATTTTTGGAGGATTGTATTAAGACACAAAATTAAAGTTAACGTAAAGATGCCGAATTCGGTAAATTCTTACAACAAAAATGTAGGCGGTGCGGATCCCCGCGACTGGTTGACAGGATTTAATTTCATTAAAATTCGTTGGAAAAAGTGGTACTGGCTACTTTTTATACGTTCACTGGGTATCGCTTTGGTAAAAAGACGTGGATAATTCACAAAACTCTCAACAAAGATGAAGTCCTAAACTTGAAGGAGTTCCGAAGAGCTGTAACAATAGTCTGTCTAAGAAAATTGATAAAAACTAGAGGTAAACCTAGGATTTCGACTGTACCTTCTTATGCAAAAGAAGATATCCGTAAAGATAGTGTTGGTCATTTTTTACTAAAGCAAGATAATCAACGCCATTGTTAAAGAATGGAAAACCTACTGTAAAAGTAGGACAAAGCTCTTTCTCAGGCTTACTTCGGACCTTTCCACCAAAGTTAGAAGTACATTTTACTGAAAAATTGAAATATTTTGTAAACAAGAAAGTATTATTCAAATAAAGTAAAATTTTGTACCCGGAAATAGCTTTTCATCATTGAAAAGATAATTAAAGCACGTAAGTGTAAATTGTATCCCCTTTATCCCAGTGTCCTACTTAGAGAAGGGGTTCGCGATTTCTTATATAATATATATATATATATATATATATATATATATATATATATATATATATATATATATATATATATATATATTCAAATTTTGTTATATTTTGTTTGCTTAGGTTTAACTAACTTTAGAGAATGTAATTCTGCTCAAATTTTTTTGAACAGAATAAGTAGATTGGGAAAACATCGGGTTAAAAGTATTCAAACTAACTTTTAATTTTACAAATTTTGATTTCAGGGGTTAATTATAATTGTGCTTTGTACTGGCAGATTAAAATAATTGTAAACTTAAAAAAACAAACATATTAGGAACTGTTAATCAAAATTCAAATATTGTATAAAATTCAAACAATATATAATAATTTAGTTGTTTTAAATATTAAATGCAGGGTTATCAGAAATTATTGACCCGATTATGAATAAACAGAAAATGATAATTAAGATGTCATTGTAAAGATAAAATATGAAGTTGTTTTCGTACGTGGCGTTTATTGACGTAAAGTAAAATTTGATTTCACAAATGTTCAATGCGACTTCTTTTAGTCACCCGTATGATACCCATTGTGAACCTGGTCACCCTAGACTTTTGCTTTTACACAGGCATCCAGTTCAGTGATCGATGTTGGTGCATTTCCATGGTACTTTATCCAAAATTCACTCTAAACCGTAATTACTGACAGACTTTTTGCAAACGAGAGCACACAAAATGCTTTCCCCCTACGACGCCATGTCCTCTTCTGTTCAAAAGTAATGACAAAAAAACAATGTTACGAACTCAAAAGTTCACATTTTATTTTTACATATTAATGATCCTTTTCTATTTATTCACCTGGTAATTATCAGACTTTGTATTCGGGTCATTCAATTCTGGTAAACCTGCATTATTGTAATATGTAGCATGGAATATTTTGGAAATACATACTTTAGTCAAGGTGTATAAAAGATATATGTGAATATCATTTTGTTTAAAACTCCTTTCCTTTCTAGCGGCGGACAGACCCCTATGGTACAAATTATACAACATATCATACTTATTGTTCAAGATGCAAAACTGTCCTTTAAATGTATAATGTAGCTCTATTCTTTTGAAAGTATTATAAGCAAGACAAAAAGAATAAATTTCAAATCATAATCTTCGCATTTAATTTGTACTTCAATTGAGTGCATGTTCAAAAGCCTTGCTCCTAATAAACTTTTCCTCTAAATTACACTGAATTTTTATTCTATGTTTGCTTCTGCACCTTGACAGAGCCTATTTTCCTTCGATATTATACATAAACTGATTTGTTTTCAAAATTCTGTCCCATTATTTATTAATAGTCATAGTAAATGCCAATTGTACGTTTCAGTACGAATCACATACCCATGTCACCTCCAGGATCCAGTGAGGTTCTTGGTACACATACAATTTTGTCTTTCTTATAGCCTGATAAAATTCCCTGTGTGGTATATACTGGATATTTTTTACTACTAAGCTCTTCAGATATATAAATTTAACTTCTTAACTTCTTTAATTCCTACAACCTATTTATACTAATTAAACCTTATGTATAAATAAACTTATGAAATCAGTATATAACTATTTTTTCATATCTAGACATGTTCTTATATATAGTTTCATGCTTTTATACATGATCCATCAATCCTTACTTATATTCTGTTCTCAATTATGCTTGGTGTGATCGCAAATAATACAGACGTACTCTTTCAATTTTTTTAGATTCACCGTTTTGATGTAACGCTGTGTTAATCTTTGAGCTTGAAGTAGTTGATTGAAATGTAAATTGCACCTTATTGCCAATTTGTAACCATAGTATTGAGCAGGACTTACTGCCTTTTTAATATTTTTCTCTTGTGTGAGATAAAAAAATTAATTTATTATGTTATTATGGAAAATTCTTTTTGTATAGAGAGATATATATAAAATCAGGTTTGATTAATCAAGAAAATTATTCCTGTTTGATGATAAAGTAATAACATCTGGAAAGACCAAAACATTTTTATTTTGTAAAAACATGTAAAAGAATTTCAAAAATTTAAAATAATTTTATGAACTTAATAATTTATTATTTTTTAAAGTTATGCAAAATAGTTCTTTTAAAGACTATAGATTTAATACTTGAGATCTAGGAATGTAAAAGTCTATAAGAGAAATTTTTTTATTTGAGAATAAAAAAAAATATTTCTTTTAGGATATATCATTGGTATTATTAAAGTGGGATATTTGCTAAATGATGTCGAATTTCTATTTAAATACCAAAATAGTATATAATCATTTTACCATTCTACTAAGTAGTGATGAACAAATTGAATCCAAACTGAATAGTTTAAAAAACTAAATACAGAAACAAAAAGAAAAACAAAAAAGTGAAAAAAACGCCTTCCTTTATAAAATTGAAGCAAACAGAAGCTACAAAATAAAAATTTAAAAAAAAATGATATTCTCTGAGACTTAAACAATTTATCTACCCAATTTTTTATTTCCTTCCGGCAATACCTCTTTCAAGTTTATTACTTAAAACTAATGTAAATAATTGATTCAATGAATTGAAAAGTAAACTTTTTAATTTACGAAGATTAAAAGCGAAAGGACTTCTTTTATTAAGAATTTCTTAAAAGAAATACATTAATTGTTAACTAGAAATGATACTCAATACTTCTATTAAGTTATTCGTTTCTGAATTACACTTTTAAACAAAACTTAATTTTATCTCAATGAGTTCCTTAAATTTTTAGTATTTAACTATTGTAATTCGTTTATATAGGCACGGAATTTCTAAAAAGGAAGGTTAATTTTAGTTTCAATAATAATCACAATGCTTAACTAAAGACATAAAAATGCTATTCATTAGATTAATTGTATATATTTTTTAAATGCTTAGAATCAGTAAATATCTAAAATATATATTATTAGTACGTATATACGTTAAATAATTACTTAGTATTAAATAAATATTTAGTATCAATCATAAGGTATTAAAAATTATTTAGTAAGTATTCATTATTAAGTAATTACGTAGAGCAGTGTTTCTCAAACTTTTAAAATTAGCGACCCAATTTTCAATCATAATTTTCATCGCTCCACTCCTACAGGCAATAATAAGGCATTAAATTTAATAATAATATATTTTGATCTAAAGCTACAATATGACTTTAATTATAAACCTTGCAAAATACGAAGATAAATATTGAATTCTGTGTAAAATATTGTTTATGACAATCCCTTGGAATTACTGGTAATTATTAAACTTGTTCTTAACCTATTATTGGTAACATAATTATCAAATACATTGTACTATAATGATATATTTATAAGTGTACTAGCTGGTATACTCGTCCTTCGCACGGGTGAAATGAAAAATTAAATAAAGCAGATTGAAGGCTATAAAAGTTTTCAATGAGGAAATTTTTTACTTGAAATGCAAATTAAACAAAAGAAAGAAAGTTTTTTGCATATCTCATTGGAACAAAAAACATATTTGGTAATTTTTAAATCTGTAGATCTACTAGCTGAAAAAATGATTTTTTTTATAACACCCAGTAACTCTCATGTGGGTCAGTTTTTGAAAACACCTTCCTAAGCTAATCACTTTTCAGCAAAAGTAACACATTATTACAAATTTTGTGTATCGAACACACTTAAAATAGCGTAAATAATTTATATCTGGAGGTGTAATACGTTAATATTACTTACTGTTGTATCTATTTTATGTTAAAATTGTAATATTCGCAAACAACGCCGTTTCTTCATTATAATGGCGATTCAATATAGCGAAATGTGGTCGATAGAACCAAGTTGGCATCATTTTTGGCAACCATGCTGGTAACTTGGCGATTTATTGAACGGTACAGAAGCGGATACGCTGTAGCTCCACCTGGTGGAGAGCTGCAACAAAGATAAACAAAAATGACAACCACAAAACCATCTCCACAAAAAATACATATATATGCCAATTTTTATAGAGATAGGTTGGAGCAACGCGAGGTCATATATACGAACCTCCATTTATATATATATAAATTATATTATTGTAAATTGTATTTTATTTATTATTATGTCAGAGCGCGTATTTTGTTTTTCTCCTTTTCAGTAAATTAATAATTTTTTTTAAATAATTAGTTTTTGTCTTTTGGATATGCCAGCGCCCCCAAACAAGGGTTAACATGCCCTCCCCCTTTGGGTCCTTACGCCACAGTTTGAGAAACGCTGACGTAGAGTACTCAGAATCAATTACGTATAATAATTTAATCGCATGAAAAAATATTGCTCGATAATTTTTTTGCAAGCATATTAACTATTGCATATGATTTTTCAGAACATATTGAATAAATTTTAAGAGGAAAACCTGGAAATACATTGTACAAATAATGTATGTTGACATAATTAACTTGTAATTTATCCTTATAAACATCCCAAAAAAACTAGTTGGTGGAAATGGAGGAATTTAAGTTATGTGCACATTCTAGTAATCGAAGCTATTGATTCATGCCAACTACGAACGATTGAATTTCCAACTTTGTTTTGCCAAACTATCTAATTTGTTTCCTACCGGGTCTCTTTTGTGTATGTTTTTAAGTATTTATATCCTGCCATTTATTTTTATCTTAATCCAGGTGTCTAAAAGTTATCAGCAACTGCACAAAAGCAATGGTATTGATTACAGAGAATGAATCATTTTATCTCATATAAACAAAATTGTTCAAATTCGCGTTACAGGAAGTTATGTATCAGAAAGTAGATGTTTTCGAAATGTAATATTAAAATATGTTATTAATACATGTGGGAAAATTAACAACCCTGATACAAAAGCAATCACTTCCCTTTTATTACAGCACATATAAATGAAATTTAAGTTTTTCTGAGATTTATTCTGCATCAAAAACACCCTGAAAAGTTCATAGATTTTGTTTTAAAGTTTTGAATTTTTCAAAAAGTAAAGACATAATAGATGAAACCAAAAATAAATCTACACTGACAAAATTTATGGTTTAATTAAATTCTGAAAGCATTTTTTTTAAATAGTTTTAGACTACAACAATATATTAATTCTTATTTGGGAGTAAAATTATGTGAGGAAACTGAAAAAAAAATGTGTAAATAATTGTAGAGAAGTAACTTCTATATTTAAATGTAAAGGGTGTTTTTTTGAGAGGTATAGAACTTTAAATTGCAACAAAACAACGATGTATTATTAGATTGACATGAATTTTATTATTCGAAAGATAATCTTATGGAATTACATTTTACATATGATTTCTGGCATAGGACTGCCACGGCTGGCTCGGATGTAGTCCAATCTGGACGTCCAATTTTCGATGACTTTTTCCAACATTTGTGGCCGTATATCGGCAATAACACGGCGAATGTTGCCTTCCAAATTATCAAGCATTTGTGGCTTATCCGCATAGACCAATGACTTTACATAGCCCCACAAAAAATAGTCTAGCGGTGTTAAATCACAAGATCTTGGAGGCCAATTCACAGGTTCAAAACGTGAAATTAGGCGGTCACCAAACGTGTCTTTCAATAAATCGATTGTGGCCCGAGCTGTGTGACATGTTGCGCCGTCTTGTTGGAACCACAGCTCCTGGCCATCATGATTGTTCAATTCAGGAATGAAAAGTTAGTAATCATGGCTCTATACCGATCACCATTGACTGTAACGTTGTGGCCTTCATCGTTTTTGAAGAAGGATTCCACCAGCCCATAAAGCGCACCAAACAGTCAGTTTTTCTGGATGTAACGGTGTTTCGACATACACTTGTGGATTAGCTTCACTCCAAATGCGGCAGTTTTGTTTGTTGACGTAGCCATTCAACCAGAAGTGCGCTTCATCGCTAAGCAAAATTCGCTTATGAAAATCGACCATTATTTTCGAAATAAAAATGCGCAATTTGAAAGCGTTGTTCAGGCGTGAGTCTATTCATGATGAATTTCCAAACCAAACTGAGAATAAATCAAAGTAATGCCAACTTAAACTTCTATACCTGGAAAAAAACACTCTGTATTTCCTATTTCTTGTCATTTACACCAGTTCTACTAATAAAAAAAATAAAAGTAGCGTTTTTCATTAAGTTTAGCGATTTTATTTTTAGAAAAATTGATGGATGAGTCTTAAGGAAATGGCTTTATCTATATTCATCTATAGGAAATTCAAGAAACTTTATCTGTTTCAAGATTCACAGAGCTTAAATTTTCGGAAGTTTACCATCATCCCTACTAACATTGTTAACAGCGAACTTCTCGTTAAGTTTACTCTTCCAGCTGGGACAGACATTTTACGTGCACATGAGTCTTGGAGTTTCCGAGTGGAGTACGCAGTTTATAGACTTCCAAGAAAGAGAGATAGCCAGTAATCTAGCCTCTCTGCAGTGTGTTAACACATAACCCTTGTTATACCAAACAGTAATAGAGTCGTTAATCCGGAGGAGCCCCAGTTTCTTCAAGATGGTGTGCCAACCATTATGTTCATATCAAACAATAATATTTCTTGATAGTTGTTTTTGATGTGTGTGATTTATACAAGATTATCCGATTTCATTTAATTTTTTTTGCAATTGATAGTGATATTTTTCCGGATAGAGATGAAGATAAATGAATCATGGTAAATGAGTTTAAATGTCTTATATTCTAATTTGTATACAAATACTAGAAAAATTCTATTATAAACAATATTGTATCATCAATACCTTTTTTATTTGCTCAAATATTTTTTTAAAAAAATGATTTTTTTTAAGTTTGTGTGTACCTAACATATAACGCCATTTTACTTTAAAAAATTTTTTTTATGCATTTTATGGTTGAAAAGTAATTATTGGTCAGATTGTGTTTAGTCATTAGACAGTTTATAACTTTTACGTATTTTTTTTGATACTATGCTTCGACTGAGGGCTTCCAAGAAAATCGGTATATCGGTATATGACCTTAATCGGCTTAGAAACTATATAGCAACAATGTCAAAATGAGAACAACTTAATTTTCGTAGACGATTGCAGAGATGACCAGTCTTACTCTAACTTTGGAATTTATGTAATAATATCCTCAGCCACATTGTTAATTTAATAAAAAAAATCAAATTTTAATTTTTTGGGAGTGAGATCATCATCCTCAAGAAGTGACTTAATTACATCAAATTAGCTTCAATGCCAAAAGCTATTTTAATTCTGTCCGATAAGCATCTTTCTAATCTGCATTTTTTTATTGAGCTTTGCGGGAAAAGTGAGTGCCACAGTTTTAGGGAATTTGTGACACATGCCACGTGAACTATGAATTCACTTTCTAGTGGATTTTTCACATATAAATATGTACATTTATTAAGAAACGACCTTTTTGGAAAAGGACTACGTAACTTTAAGTAAAGCGTACGTACGACTCTCCACCAATTCCATTAGAAAGCCTAACGCCAAAAAACCCCTAACTACCAAAATATCCTTAGTTATTGTAAATTGAGGAAATCTACTAGAAATCTGATATTTTAAAGCCTTGATATGGAGTTGCATTGCATTGTGTTAGAGAGTAATTTAGAGATGATGGGTGTTAAATTATAAATTTTAGAGGTAATGTGAATATGGATTGTATGTTTTGGAAATCAGCAAAAATAAAACTCTGAGTCCCATTTTTATGATCATCTAATACCATTTTTATATGTCTTGAAAATTTCCCATTCTTCATATTTTATTTCCTTGACGATATCTGTCTCCTTAAAAAACAGTGATTTAGCATAAAAAAAGACAATAAATTAGTATAATAACTAAAATTAAAGAAAACAAACTTTGCTAATGCATGGAAATTTTCAAAATTATTTATTGCTTGAATTTTCTTATTGTAATCCTACTTCCCTCCTGAAAAATGTCAACTTAATAAAAATAATAAACGAAAATAGTATTACTTCTCTAAACTTTGTTAATTGATTTTATAAAAACTATGAAGAATATTTCAGTGACCCAGTGGTAGCGTATCCCACTTCCTCGGGATGGGCAAGGTCGACTCAGCCTTCCATCCCTTCAGTGGGTAGTACCAAGCTTGCTTGGGGACTAAACACTAGGGGTCCGCTTCAAACTGATCAACTGATTGAGACATCTGCTCCTGCACCTCAGCACTCAATGGCCCTTTATAGTGAGAAACGCGCAGTAGGCCTTGGCCCTCACGGGCCGTTGAACACTACTGAGTTTAGTTTATTTTAAGATTATTTAGTTGGGAGAATAAGATTGAATTTTAAATGGCCCATCTTGTATATACTGTCGTTTTATTATTTAAAAATCACATTACATAATTTGCCAACTGAAAGCCATCATAAATATCTTCCATAATTCGATTGCAAAAGGATGAAAATAATATTACTACAAATATTAAAAATTATTCTATTAAAGACTAAATTTATCAAATCATAAATTTAATAATGTTTTAAAGTAATTTATCATTATGGAATTCAAATTTTGTTTTAGATAAAAGTAGAGAATGGTATTAATGGCTCATATTCAATACTTCTTTAGAATTTTTTTTATCTAGATATATGAGGGGAAATTTAAACTTAATTAAATTATGTAAAACTAGTGAAGGCGACTTAATATTTTTTAGAACTGTAATTAGTTTTCAACAAAGTTTTGTCTACTTGATTTATTTGAAATTTATTTTTACTTCAAAAATGTAACATATTTTTATGATTTTTTTCGTGTATGGTCTCTGCGTGAAAAAAGGGGAAGCAATCGAAATTGAAATCTTGTGTATGACATATTAATGATGCAGGGCCTGAAACTATAAATTTCATAAATTATTGATGACACTTTTATGAAATATTGGTTTTTTTAATTTTATGTTTATAGGAAATCCATATTTCTGAAGCATTTCAAGTGCTATATTTCAAGTTTTTCGATATGGGAAATATGTTTATTAAATATACTTTTGAAAAAAAATTAACTGTTTAATTTTTTTATAGTTTTGGAATTAAGATGGATGGAACATTTATTTACATTGAATAATGCTAATATCTTTGAGCTCCGTTGATTATCCTCAGATATTTGAAGCATTACCTGTTTATTCAAAATTTGTGTGATGAATTTTAAAAGCATGTAACTATGAATGCTAACTTTTTATCGCTTTTCTGCCAGTTATATTTTAAAAAGGAAACACTTAAATTACCAGTCTAAATTTTTTTATTAGTGAGCGTAAATTTTGGCACCGAAATTAGATCCTCAAACCCGAAACGAAATTTTAAAGCTTTCGAAGGATATTTGTTCATGTTCTGTTAAAAATAAAGCTGTTAAAATTTAGAAAAGACATTTTGCTTATGATTACTATCTAAAATTTAAAAATAAATAAAATTTGGCTAGTAATCAAAAGCTATAGGGAAAAAATGTAGACAAAAGAAAGTCATCAAGGAAAAAGAAAAAAAAAGTTCAAAAGACTAAACGCTGTGTGTGTAGAAAATCCTCTGCCTCAAAGAACTTCAGCAAAGAAACTACAGGTATTGCAATCGACAACTTGTCGTAAAATAAAGATTGGATTTAAAAAAGTGAATAAACCAGTCTGTTTTCCATCTGTTAATGTATGTTGAGACCCTAGAAAAACGAAGAAAACTCTCTTGGCTTCTGTATTTCATGTTATGCAAAGATGGATGCAAAGCATGGATAATATCAGATGAAGCTCTGTTTCATCTGTCATACACAACTGCCAAAACGAAGATGTACAATATATTTCTCGCAAAAAACGTCGCAAAAACGCTGCTTTTTTGAAAAATGTAGGTTGGCCGACAGGTGTTATGGTATGGGTGGTCCCCTCAAGGTGTAACAAAACTATTTTTTGGTGAACCAATGGCTAAAATTGATGCATGCTAATTCTATCAGAATAAAGTTTTGAAACATTTGATAAAAAAATAGTAAATGTCTTTAATATGGTGGAAACTTTGTTTTTCCACAAGATTTTGCACCAAGTCATATTACAAATAAACTATAAAATGGCTGAAAGATTAAAAAATAACTTAGTTCATGTAACCTAACTCATGTAAATAACTTAATTCGATAAAAAATTTATGATGCTCTGAATTTGGTCACATTATTTTTGAAAAAAAAAACAGATATTTTTAAATTTACATTTCTTAAATCTCCACAGCTCAGAATTCTTGACGGAATTTAAAAAAAATCTGGGTTTATATTTTAGTTATAAATCTGTCTGTTGAATGTAAGCTGACGTTAGAGTTATTTTAGAAATTAATTTATGAGGAAAGTTAAATTAGTTAATTAGTGTATTACTAATATTCTTTAAATTCTTTTGAAACTTTTTCAGGAAATTCAATTTTGTATGCCTATGATTGAAACTGCAGCAGTTTCAAAAGTGCAATTTCCTACATTTGACTACTGCCCATATTGTTTTACGGTTCCTTTTACAATGTGTTTTTATGGGTTTTTCTTCACTATACACACTATTAAATAGTGTAAGATTTTGGAATATATATATCTCTCTCTCCATAACTTATATTCAAATTATTAATCTGTTGGGTTCATTACTTTGTTTTTGAAAATAAAAAAGGACTTTTTAAATATAAATATTTTCAAAACATTATATTGAATTAGATAAAAGCAAACTATTTATAGAAAAAATACTATAATTTGATCCATGAATTACATCCATTTTAATTTTAATTGTTCATTTTCATTTAAAAAATTAAAACTTTTATTGGACGATTTTATTTTACAAAACAGAATACATTTAACTTCATAGTAACCATCCCTAATCATATACTTAATACCAAAAAGGTATTAAAAATATTTTTACTTCTCTTTATTGCTTCAGCAAAGATATTAATTATTTTATAAGAAAGACAAATAGAGTTTATTTAATATCATTTATTTCAATCAAGCATTTTTTCCCGTTGTGAAGACAAGACATATTTCATGACTTACATTTTTCTTCCTTTAAGACAGGAGGATCTGAAGAACAAATCTTAAGTGGTCTTTTGACGCTAATTGCATCATCTTCCTAGTTAAACTAATGATGTTTGGTGACTGTGCATTGCTGTTCTTACAAATCTTAGATTTATATCAAAACTGTTATATATTTCTATTAATTCATTAAAAAATTTGGTGTGAGCTAATTTTGACTATTTTGTGTGTTTATGATGGAATATAAAAATTGTTGTATTTTTAATTTTAAAAATATATAAAGACATTTTTTTTTGGTATTGATTTTTATTAAAGGAAAGTAGGCTCACTTCCAAATTTTGTTCTAAATTATATTTGTTCTGACTCCACATTCAATTCACAATGAATGTTGCTTCTAGTTCAATTTATTGAATACTATGTTGCATTTTATTCTTTTTTTTGTATTATACCATTTTTGTTTTATTTAGAAACATGCTTTAGCACACTAGGCAGTTTTTCATAAGAATAATGAAAAATTTTGTGCTGTACAGAATACGAATAACTTTTTATTGTGACTTGAGTACAACATCTATAATTCTTTCCTGGCTTTATCGAAACATTTTAATTTACGTTTTTTAAATAATTCGAATTATTTGTATTAGATAAATTAAGACTAACACATTTATGAAATCATTCAATTGCATATTAATTTGAAAGCATTACATTATTTTTAAGTACAGATTTTTAAAAGAACAAGTTTGAGATCTTTTGTTTTGATTTATTTTTCATTTATTTTTAACCTTATGTATTTTTTCTTGAGTATGTGAGATAATAAGTGAACATGCCTTATGTTTGAATAAATTAATTGCAAAATGTATGCCTTTTTCTTTTCAGTCAACTGAATATTGTCTGCTTCATTTCAAATACGCTTAGCACGCAATCGTGGTTTATACAGAAACTATATCTCTAAATATATCTCTGTTGCAAGAGAAAAACCAAGAACGTTGCGAAGTGAGATCAATATATATGTATATATATATATATATATATATATATATATATATATATATATATATATATATATATATATATATATACTTTATTTGCACTTAAAAATGTGATGTGTACAATATATATTTTTTTGTGTAAATGAAAAAAAAATACTTTCTTAAATTTTTAACGTGAATAGATATAACTATCTTATTGTAAAAGGAATTAACCCATTGCAATTGAAAATATTGCAAATTTTGTTTATTTTCAAAGTTGTAAAATTTTTTTAACTTTAGGAATTTATCGGTACTAAAAATTATGAATTCGATTTATTATTTCGAATGGAAAATTTATTTTAAAACTTATTTTATTCTTTTAAAAATAGACTGATCTGCTTCGGAAACGTGATAAAGAAGCTTTAAGATGATATTGTTACTAAAAAAGTATAGATATTTGCATAAAAACACATAAAAGTACATGATCGAATAATGAATAATTCTAACTCAAGGGTTGTCATCGCGTTTTCTCTTCATTTCCATAAGGATTAATAATAGTTTTACCTGAATATTCTCATTGAAGAAAGAGTGGATTTCAATATTGATAATTGTGTAATAAATAAGCATGGAAACAAAAGCATTTAAGAACATAAAAATAAGTAAACTAAGTTATATTTTTAACATGAAGAGAGAGTATATATATATATGTATATATATATATATATATATATATATATATATATATATATATATATATATATATATAAGTATATATATAATGTATATATATATATATATATATAAGTATATATATAATGTATATATATATATATATATATATATATATATATATATATATATAGTGGGAAAATTTAGAGAATGTGTTCTGTCAGTAGGAACTAAACTAAAACAATTTCTCACACTTGACATAGATTGTTGTTGATGTTCTTAAATATGTATTTCTTATATTCTGATAATCATTAACAATGAAAATAATAAGAAAGAAAAGAAAATAATCAAGATATATTTTTCATTAAATTCAGCATAAAATGATTGGAGACTTTCAATAATTTTTCCGAATATCTTCTCCAAATAATCACAAACTGGTCTCAAAATATTAAACTAAATTATATAAATAAAAGTTTATCATTGTGTAATTTAATAGTGCCAAATCTTCTATTTTTAACAACGTTATTTATATAATGTTAACATTAAAAAAAATTGAATATGATAAACATTAATGACAAATTCAATTATTAACATAACAAATAGTTTGTATATTCTTTGCTCTTAAAGGATAATATGTCTACTTCAGAATGAAACAGAAAATAGTATTACATGAATATTCATTTTTTAATGTTAGATATCATTTCACTGACTCACCTTATTGAGTCTTCAATCACGAATGAAATACCATATTATCTTTTACAAGTATTAAAATGCTTTTATGCTTGTGTACTTACGAAAAAACTCATTTAAAAGCCTTTGTTTCGAGAGAATTTTGTGTAAGAAAACATACTAAAGAGAGTTGCTAGGCATTCAGAAATATTCACTCAGCTGTAAGTACTCTCTGGTTTGCAAAAAAAAAAAAAAAAAAGGGGAAATACACTTTGCATATTCAAAAAGGATGAATTTAATTAGGAGAAGAACATATCACTAAAATAAAACAAATCAAAAGTCAAGTAAAAAAGAAAAAAAAAAGTGTTTCATTTTAGGAAAGTTATTCGAATCATTTGTATTCCTTTTCATTTTAAAGGTCAAGAGATATGTAACTTTACAACTTTAACTCTTAAAAAGAATTTATAAGGCATCTATAATACTTCAGAAAACTGTTTATGAAAAAACAACAGGATAGAGAAATGATCTACTATTTATTTTTAATAAACAAAAATAATTTTTCATATCAATTAATTTATGTATTAAAGGTTTTCTGATATAATAATTTTATGTTAGGAAAATTTTTAAGGGATTCTTTTTTGAGTTAGAACTATATATAAAAAGTGGGAGAACATAAGTATGTGTTGAACTTCGAGAATGACATTTTAAGTTATAACGAAATACAATGAAACCTTTCAAGGACTTAAGATACCCGACTATATTCGGAACCATGATTTTAAAAAAGCTCATAAATGAATAATTTTCATGATATTTAGTGTCTTTCAGATAAGAATACAATACATACATAAAATTGTTTTAAGGACATTTAAACAAAAAAATTATTTAAATATATTTTTGGCAAAAACTTAGCTTAGAATAATCTTTTTTCCAAATGTTCTCCGTTTCGGAAAAATGGTTCTATTATAATAATATTTTGTCTGTATATAGCTCAGATCTCTCTGCAGAAACTCAACGAATTTTTGAAAATTTCACATTATTTTCAGTTACTACCAATTGAAATAATTATTCGCGTTTTTTTCTTAAAATTGATCCCCTCTGTTGCCGTAAAACATGGATAAACCCACTTCTAAGTTATATATTTCAAAAATTTTAGTTAAGCATCTGTAGAGAGATCTGAGCTATATGCAGGCAAAATATTATTATAAAAGAACCATTTTTCATAAAAGGAGAACATTTGGAAAAAAGATTATTCTAAGTTAATTTTTTGCCAAAATATATTTAAATAAATTTTTTGTCACAATGTCCTTAAAACAATTTTATGCATCTTTTCTAATCTGAGTGACACTAAATATCTTGAAAAGTATCCATTTATGCGCTTTTTTAAAATCACGGCTCCGAACCTAGTCGGATAGCTTAAGACAGTTTTGCAAAAGGTCGTTCACACTTTATGGTGTGAGTAAGGCAATATAACGTCACACTGTTCAGCTACATGAGGACTTTTGGCGACGGACCACGTAATTTTGAACCATGTTCAAGGTACGACGGCGACAATTGAGCAGGAATCTCCCTCTCCTAACGAACACACCACTGGGAGGATGTTTGAGCTCTCGACAGATTTAACGTGCATCGTACCCCTACACGTTGGGTCTTCAATGTTATTTATCTCGAAGTCGTGACAGGACACGTTATGGAAACGATTTTGATAGCTAATTTTTACCAATAAGTCCCCTTATAGTTTGTGGAAATTTGATTCTATCTGAAAACCTTGACTCTTTGCAATAGCTCTAGCTTGAATTTTTCATGAAAATAAACCATTTCTTACTCATGTTTTTCAAATTTATTCCGTTCCTCTTGAACCGTTTTCCAAAGTCCGTTCAATTTTCTTGGTTTGCGCTTTTCTAATACTCGTTTTAATAAAAAGAAAGCAGAAAAGTCTATTGGAGTAGTGCAGGGTGATTGTACACGTGTTTCAACAAATAGAATACACTTAATTCTTGCTTCTGATTCTTTTTTGCAACATAAACGGCAGTTGACTTAGACGTGCGACTAAATATTTTGTCCATACGAAGCTGAAATTTATCAATGTCTTTTTCACAAAAAAGTTGAAATTTCTTCTTCAAAAGTTTGTTCTAAAATATTCTGCGGATGATAGAGCGATTTAATTTTGGTTTTCTATGAGACTTCTTTGATTTTTAATTTGCTGTTGTTAGGAAATCTTGCAACAATCATGAATTTATTCGGGAAAGGTGCTGTACACTGACGAAGCCATTTCGTATGGTCATTCAACATCATTTGAAAAATAGAAAAAAAATTTATCTTGATTTACTACCGTCACTTAAATATACCCATGAATCATCAAGTGTTAAAGTAAATTTTCATTTTTTCAGCAGCTAGGTGTTTTTTTATGTATTTTATATATTTTTATATATTATTTGCTTTTCTTCAAGTAATACGTTTTAAAAGAGGAAACGAGCTTTAAGTTTAAATATATTTTTTTAATTTTAAATCTTTATGAATTATATTTTAATGACTGTGTCGGAAGTCATTCTTAGATTTGCTACAATTAATCTTGAGTCGGTGGATTTTTTTAGGATGACAGACTTCAGTGTCTTGACATTTATCTGAGTTTGAACAGACTTAGGATGAAGTTTCGTGGTCCTGTTTTGATTTTTACTTTCAGTTAGACGTTTTTCCTGTTCAAAATTTGTAAACAGTAAATACCTTTTATTGAATTGCCATAACTGAGACGTTCACACCACTTTAAAGTTTGTTAATAGTAATATATCTTATTGGAAAGCACAGTTACGTAATCATCCAGCCTTATATCACTTTTAGGAGCCATTTTTTTAAGTAAATCTATTATTTTACATTCTAATAGACCGAAAACATTACCAGACGATTATTCTGAAGTTACCAAAGCTTTATCTCAAAATGCAAACGAAAAAAATGAATTTCAAAATAGTTACCATAAAATGCAAACTACCTTTTATGTAACTGATAAATTATATGAAACTCATACTTGTATAACTGAAAAATTGAGATACACATATAAGGAATCCATATCCAAAATAGAAGAAAAGATATTTTTTAAAGTGATCCTAATGCATTTTATTGCTCATTATACATATAATATGCTATATAAGTACTCCATAAGTAACTATTTCTGGTACAAATTCAAACTGTAAATGAAAACAATATTTTTTTTTAAAAAAAATGCATTGATTTTGTTTCATTGATTTTACGTGATTTCATGTATTATTTTACTCGTCAATTTCACAGGAACTTCCATTGATGAAAGAATGATTTTTTCTGTTTCTGAATGAATTAACTTATATCAAACTCTGTAAAATTATATAAACAATTACTGCAATATTAAAATTTTTAATGGAGAAGCAAAATAAAATTTCGGATATATCTGTAAGACTAAGAACATTTGAATAGGTAATATCTGAATATATCTTATTTGAAATACACACTGCAATATTTAAAAAATAAAATAAAATATTTGAATTCACATTGCTAACAGATATTGTAAGATTTTACTCCAAATAGAGAGTGGAATTTTTATTGCATTGGTAGAAATTTTAGATTTTCTACTGTATTTTGCGTTTTAATTAAATATATATTTAATAATAATTATAATTAAATATATATATAAGTTTTCGGATTTGCATACTTAAAATCTTCTACTGATCCTAAATTTTTGGCAGAAATTTCTAGAATCTAAGCAATGATCGATGGATAAAACAGAAGATGATATAATATCAGTGATATTCATTCTGTTTAATAAATACACATTGCTATCAATGCCTTCACTGTTTATTCAAGTGAGCTATGAGATAATTATTCAATCTTTTTATATGTTTAATAATGCCAATTATTTGTATATTCTAAACTTATCTAAGAATTTCTAAGTCATTAATGTAAATTATATTTAGATAATATACGTAATTTGAAGAAATTTTCCGTACATTAATAGTGGTAGATTAATTCCGTAGATACTAGAATAATTCCGTATATAATGCGCTATAGATTCTTTAATAATTAAAGGGTTTTTTTTAGAGGTATAGAACTTTAAATTGCAATAAAACAACGCGCGATGTATTATTCGATTCACATGAATTTTTTTTATTCGAAAGATAATATTGTGGCATTACATTTGAAATATGATTTCTGGCATAGGACTGCCACGACTGGCTCGGATGTAGTCCAATCTGGACGTCCAATTTTCGATGACTTTTTCCAACATTTGTGGCCGTATATCGGCAATAACACGGCAAATGTTGTCTTCCAAATGGTCAAGCGTTTGTGGCTTATCCGCATAGACCAATGATTTTACATAGCCCCACAGAAAATAGTCTAGCGGTGTTAAATCACAAGATCTTGGAGGCCAATTCACAGGTCCAAAACGTGAAATTAGGCGGTCACCAAACATGTCTTTCAATAAATCGATTGTGGCACGAGCTGTGTGACATGTTGCGCCGTCTTGTTGGAACCACAGCTCCTGGACATCATGATTGTTCAATTCAGGAATGAAAAAGTTAGTAATCATTGCTCTATACCGATCACCATTGACTGTAACGTTGTGGCCTTCATCGTTTTTGAAAAAAGGATTCCACCAGCCCATAAAGCACACCAAACAGTCAGTTTTTCTGGATGTAACGGTGTTTCGACATACACTTGTGGATTAGCTTCACTCCAAACGCGGCAGTTTTGTTTGTTGACGTAGCCATTCAACCAGAAGTGCGTTTCAGCGCTAAACAAAATTCGCTTATGAAAATCGGGAACAACAGCAATCTCGTTTTGGGCCATTTGACGAATCTACGCCTTGTTTGATCATATTTAAAATGTAATGCCACAAGATTATCTTTCGAATAAAAAAATTCATGTCAATCGAATAATATATCGTTGTTTTATTGCAATTTAAAATTCTATACCTCTAAAAAAACACCTTTTATATTTAACATGTCAGCGTTTCTCAAACTGTGGTGCGCGCCCCCTTTGGGGGCGTGATAACCTTACAAGGGGGAAGTGCGAGAATATCAAAAAGTAAAAATTAAATATTTAAAAAATTGCAAAGTTACTGGAAAGAAGCAAAACAAAATACATTCTGACATAATTAAAAGTAAAATACACGTTTACACTGATATAATATACTTATAGATGCATCTGTACTGCATAAGGTATTTGATAATTAATTTATCAATACTAAGTTAGGTACAAGATAAATAATTACTAGTGACTCCCATTGGCTTGTCTTATACAAAATTATACACAAAATTTATAATTTTTACCTTAATATTGTGTACGGTTTATAATTAGTCATATTGTAGCTTTAGCATGTAACTTTTAGTACGTTAATTTTGAAATCAATACAATGTTATTGTATAGAGGGGGCGAGATGAAAATTATGATTGCAAATTGGGTCGCAAGTATTGAAAGTTTGAGAAGCACTGTAATATGTGGATAGAATCAGTCCATAAGTGAAGGGAGTTGCCCTTTATTGAGGTTCATTAAAATGATAAATGAACTTTTTTAAAAGGTGTTATTTGCTTTTATATATTACGAATTAATGATATCTTCCAAAGTAGGGTAAATTCAAATTTTAAACATAAAGCACTATGAGATTGTATTTTCAAAGAAAATTCTTTCAGAATTCTTTTCATTCGCGAGTGGAAAACTTTTACGAGTTTGTGCATGTGTATTCAAAAATGAAGCGTTTGGAAACTCTTGTTTCAGATGAACTTTGTATAAGTAAGCGCATGTAAGAACTCGCAATGTCAATGTATTCATGAGAATTTTCTCAACTGTAAGGACTCTCTTGGGGTAGAAACAAGAAACAAACTTTTGTATATGCAAAGAGACCGAGTTTCATTAAGAAAGGAGTTGATCCTAGGATTGTTTTGAAATAAATCAAAAATTGAAAACGATAGAAATGTAGGTAAATGTCTTGTTATTTGTAGCTTTTAAGTTCTTAGAGCTCCTAGGTGAGATAGAAATGAATTAAAAAAATTAGTTTTATCAAAAAGCATAACTTCTAGAGTATTTCTTAATGAAAATTTTCCTGAACTAACCAAATATATCTTTCCTAAACTATATATTTGTCATTTTTTCCTTTCGAATTAAATGTGACCTTTAAATATATAAAGAAATTTATTTTCAATAAATGTAAATGTAGTTTGTTTCATCAAGAGTGTAATCTCTCTCTTCTCTCTTTTCTCAAGTGACCTTCTTTATTTAATATAATACTTTGACCTTTCGTTGATATAAAGCTTCAATAAAATCAGTTATTTTTCACTAAAAACAATAAAATAAGTTTCATTAAATTTATACCAAATAAGAAAGCAGATATGAAAAATAGATTTTTTATGCATCTTTTAGGTATTTTGAACTGTTTTTCAAAGTAAAAGGATTACTTTCTTCACTGTATTAATACATGCAAATAAAAGCCAAATAATTTAGGAGGAAATGTATATATATATATATATATATATATATATATATATATATATATATATAGTCTGTTTTGTGTATATATAGGAACCACGTAAAATAAACGCACGAAAAATAATCAAAAATTTCATAAATTCTTGCATGAAACAAACTAATTCGTAGAAATACTACGATAATTTTTTATGCGGTGGATATACCGCATAAAAAAGTCGCATTTATAAAATATGCCAATTATTTACAAATTTATGTAAGGGTACTTCCATAACAAAATAAAAATTAAATATTACACATGGAAACATTTTAAAAACATATAGTTTCTCATTGCATACACGGATAAGTTTTCAAAATGCGTATACATAGTTTGTTGCTACTCAAAACTAAAGCCCTGTAAAATTTCATAAATTCTCGTCACTTGAAACAAAATTGATTTATTTTTTGGCAACAGGAAGTAAGAGATAAGATTTGTGATGAAGGTCGGATGATTAGTTTTTTATTGCGGTTTGGCATTGGAATTTTATACCTTAATTGGTATCTATTTAAAAAAAAGTCGCATTTTTATAAAATATGCCAATTATTTACAAATTATTGATAATGTCACTGCAATTGAAAGTCTTCATAGCGTGGGCTGCTGGAGCGTTGAGAGAAATCAACTGAATGGGCATAACAAAATAAAGCGCCCTGGAAATTAAATATTACAGCATGGAAACAAGTCCTTTTTAAAACATATAAAGAGTTTCTTTCAGGAGATGGGGTTAATATACAACACGGATATAGCTTTAAAATGCGTATACATAAGTTTGTATTTACCCAATTTATAAAATATTTACTCATCTTTTAAAAAGTGAAAATCTAAAAAAAGCTCTGTAATGAAGAGGTTCAAAAGATATTACTTTACTTAAAACATCACAGTGATGAAGGATAAATTTTAATTAGATAATTACAAAAAAGAAATTTTTGTTTTTTTTTTCGCAAGTGATATGCATTACCCGCAGCTTTATAAAAAAGTTAGCAATATTTTTTGATGAAATTTTTGCTCAGGTTGGAAATTGTATTATCTTTAAAATGACGAAGCATGAAACACTGATTTAAAATTTTTGTAAACTATAACAATTTAAAATTTAACTATAAAATTTTAAAAAAAAGATTTTTATTTTACATGTTTAAAAATTCAAACGTTATTTTTACAGATATTCAGAATTCCATAAAAATTTTATCATTTTCCATTTTTTGAAAATATCATGCGCGTAATGAGTAAAAATGACGTTCTGAGAAAATTGACATCAAAAAAATTTACCACAGTTTTTTTATATTATTTGTTACTCAAAGAACAACTAAATTTAAATTAAAACTAATGTGAAGTTTTTAGTCGCTTCAATTTATTTAAATTATTATAACTAAAAACATATATTTCAATGCATCCGCATCGAAACGATATCAAAAGCTACAAAATAATCAAAATGCAACAAAGTGATTTTTCTCCAAAATGTTAAAAATTATAAATATTACTTAAAAACAATCAATACCTTCATTAACAACTACTTATTATAAATATTAAACAATTTGTGATATGAATCAGTGTATTCATAAAATCTATCATATGATGTTCCCTCTTTTTCAGTTAGTTTTGTTAGTTTTAAATTATTCTTTTAGTTTGTCACTTCTTTTGTGCGGAGATTAAAATGTACTTCTGCAGTCTGAATTCTTTTACAAGTATAACAAATTTATGTCTTGACCAACAGTCAAGCGATTGCATAATTTTTAGTCTGCTGATTGCCATCATTAAAAAGCGTTGAGAGATATCAACAATCAACTAAAGTTTTTGGGCATTGTCATATTAATGAGTTAATGGATTCTGTAGACAAATGAATAGATCGCCCTGAAATGCCACTGGCAATTTCTTACTGAGTCGTACACGCCCTCTACTACTTGATTTTGATATTTACACCAAGAATTAGGACCTAGGACAAAAAAAAACTGTGCAATGGTTCTTCATCGCTTGAACGTATATGGAAATATACAGCCCAAACAGCTTTTCATATCTGAGGCATGTTTTATTTTGTCGGATTGCATTTCTATAGTACGTTGTAATTAAGTCGATCATTTTGTCGGTCAACCTTCCCTTTACCCCAATCGACTTCCCATCACTGAGTTTGGAGCTCAGTCGTAAACGAGTTCCCATTCTTTTTGAACATGTCCAAACATTCCTTTGATACTTCCATACGGATTGATGAGATAGATGAGAATGTTTTGGAATCGCCATCCCCGATGTAAGATGTATAACTCACAGAACGATGACTTAATGAACGCTGAAATATACGAACCATTCCCACAGTTCCATCATGCCAGCTGAACCATTGTGGTTTTTTTAAACATTCTTTAACGTGAAGAATTTTCCACTTTTTGTAAGCAGGTGACCCCCTTTCTTCGTTTCCAAGAATCACATCCTTTACAGAAAGAAGACATCACTTCCGCATCAGTACAGTTTTGTCTCCTATAACAGCACACACACCAACACGAGAAGAATAGCCACGGGTTTTCCATGTTCCATCTCCACTAATTATTATATTGAAGAATTTGTCAAAGTTACCTCTTCCAAAGCTGCACTTTGCATTGAAGCTTCTGTGACTTCTTTACTACACAATTGTAGTTTGTTTATAATGTTATTATAGGATTTTTCAGCAACTGGAGGAATAAAGTCCATGACACCACAGAAAGTTGTCATTGCTGCATGACCCTGTCCAATTGTCCTCATTGTGTATACAAAACGTCTGTTTATTTCTGGAATTTTTTTTCTTTTACCCAGCATTTTTGAATTTCTAAACGAACACAAGTCTTTACAGTTCTTGCATTAAATCGAAAAAAACACTAGCTAACACATTTTTCTGATAGTTTAATATCACCACCACATTTTTTTGCAAAGAGGAAAGTTTTGAATGTTTGTAAACATGATAGTTTTATCAAACATTAGCCATCAAAACAGTCATCATGTTCAATAAAAATTCAACATCTTGCAGCCGAATCTTTTTCCAGAAGCACTGTTGTTTAGTGATTCATCCACACTGTGTACAGCTTTTGCATCTCGTATGATATTACCAGTAAACTTCCTTTCTTAGACGTTTACCAGATGGTCTTTGGCAGATTCAGTCGAATTCATCATTCAAAAAATTATAAAAAAAATAATATTTTTCCTAAAACTTATCTTATAATAAGATACGGTATGAAAATCAAAAACGAGCTAGTATAAATTCAAGATTCACTTTATCAAAACAAAGTAGAAGTAGAAGTTTATAAAGTTAGTAGAAGTTGTAGTTAATATTCAGAACAACAATAATAATATTTGAGGCTTAGATTCAAGCATTTGATAATAATTAGAATGAAAATATTAGAAACAGAGAAAGCTGTCACCAGTGACATGACAGCTGTCACCCTGGAGCCAAAATGTAAACAATATTTAAATCGCCTTTTCTACTCTTTTTATTTTCTTAATAACATCCGTTTTATTGGGAATATCTGCATGCGGTTTCTTTTAGAACACTCAGAAAGGTTTCTTTATAAAATAAAATAATAATAAAAATCGATTTTCCGGAAATTTTAAAAGGTATATGACCCTTAAGGCGAAGTATGAATTTCAGGCGGAAGGGGAGGTATCTAACATTTTCCGTTACGCCTTCTTCATACGCCACATAAAAAAGATCGCACATAAAAACACACAAAAAAGGTTCTCCTGTATATTTATATCTATCTATCTATTTATCTATCTATCTATCTATTTATCTATATAAATTTATCTATTTATATATATATATATTTATTTATCTATCTATCTATCTATATATCTATCTATCTATCTATCTATGTATATAGATAGATAGTCTATCTATCTATCTATATATCTATCTATCTATCTATCTATGTATATAGATAGATAGTCTATCTATCTATCTATCTATCTATCTATCTATCTATGCATATAGATAGATAGATATATACATATTATTTTTTATTACAAATTCAAGTATTATGAACAATACATTGCTACATTTAATTCTACATGATATATATATTGCCTGTATATAATTTGATGCGATTGATTATTGTTTTTTTCTTCATTAAGTTATGTGTTTATTATACCTGTATGTGATAAAAAATCAATCAAGACAAGTATTTTGCTTCTCTACTCATGTTACAAATTAAGAATAATGACCTGAAAATCGCATTAAAAATAGTACTGGTACACTGTTTGCAGTATTAGATAAAACTATGAGAAAAAACCTTATCTTCCTATATTTTATATTCTTTTCTATGTAAGTATATATCTAAAACTAGCTTCAATCACTCTCTATCTGTAGAGAAATCCTCAAGATGTTTTTCATTTAAATCTGGTTCAATATTTCTTTCTTGATTAATAGTGTTACGAATTTTGTGTAAATAGTATGGATAGTTCGTATTTGAATGTGTAAAGCATTTATATTAATCTATGTTATATTTATTTCATGTTACAATTGTAATATTCTAAAGCAACATAGTGCCTTACTTTCTAATGGTGATTCAATGTGAACTTTGAGAAATCTTGGTGCTAGAGCCAAGTTGGCATAATTTTTGGAGACTATTTTGGCGAGTTCAAGACCATATGGTTTCCTCTAGAAATAAGTGGAGAAATAATGTAATTTCACGGTCTGTGACGTGAGCAGATCTGTTTTGAAGGACCCGCCGGGCCTATTAATAGAAAATGCTCACCAAAACGGGCCAGTCTTGTTTCGACCAGCGATTAGTTAACATTGTTTTAACTAGCGATTAGTATACTTACCCTAACCTTTATTACAGATTAGCTTGGCTGCTGAATAGAACAAGTAGTGCTTGTAAATAATCTTTTACATATGAGTATTTTCAACACTGATAATTGTGTCTGAGTGTTGTTGAAGGTGTGAAGACTTCTTAGATTTATTCTTCGAATAATGCTGCTGAATCCTGCATTTCAAGGACTAAATTTTTGACAATAAATTCTCATCGCTTTTAAAGAACTGTCTGGTTCTTTGCGACTGATTTGCATAAAATTCGCGAACCCCTATCAACGTAACAAAAGATTTTCATCAATACAAAAACATCAAGCAATAGTTGTTAGAAGGATGCTTTTTATAACTACTTAGCTCTAAAATGTCTATAAAAATGTCTTATGTATTCTAGAAAAATATTAGAAATGTGCTCATAAAGCAAAATGTTTGAAAGGTTCAAAATTTAGCAAAAGTCTAGTAGAACAGAAATCCGTAGGAAAACTGTTTGATAAAATTTATTAATATGAAGCTATATATACTATACATATATGCATAATGAACTACTTATATGTTGAATATAGATTTTTGTAAGCAATTATGTTTTATATATTGCACCAAATGATTTATTCGTCTAATTTAAAACACAAAATATATCTAAACGTTTGAAAGAAAAAAAAAAACTCAGCTACAATTGATTTTAAAAACATTTATTTTATTTCATTAAAAAGCTAGTATATTTTTTCCTATATATTTCTGAATTTATATTTTAGAAGGAAGTATTTCCTTTTTAAAAAATAATATATATATTTTTTTTTTTTTTCAGATGAAATGATTTAAGCCATGATATATGGCATGCTTTTTACACTGATGTATTAAAATTTTCGAATAATTTAATTTCTGTGTAAAATAAATCGTAAGCAATACATCAATCCTACTGTTTCTGAATGAATTCTTCTTAACAATAACCCGGGAAACTCATTTGAGCCTCAAGGCTTCATTTATTGTTAGCTTTATATATATAATTAAAATCCATCATACATTAGTTTGTAACTACCATATGTGTAACTAAATGTAGACATGCTATTAGTGAAGCCATTTATCATTTTATAATTTAACATCATTAATTTTGAAACATTAATTTCACATATATATTAAACTTATAAATTCTCGAAAATGATAATATTTAGCAAATGTTCTACTTAATAATAAAGTTGTATTCAAAAATATATATTAATCATTTTTGTCTAAGAAATATAATATGCTTTCTTTTAATATTTCTGATTATTTCTAAAGATTTTCGAAAATGTAAAAAGCTTAACCTTGTTTTATTGTTGCAATAAATGTCAGGTTTATTGCCACAATATACCAGAATTATGAGCAAAAATTTATGTTTTCAATTTATTTAATTGTTTCAGTATTAATTAAATTTCTCACGACAAAAGCACACCCAAATTTAATTTCATATAAATTTAAAGTTTCACATAAAATCTGAAAGGTCGTTACTTGTTGAGAAGAGTTGTTTAATATATTAGGGAGTTTTGAATATACTATAACGTACCTCTATAAGAAAACTAGTAGATCTCTCAGAAATATATAAAGGCAAATAATACTTAACAAATTTTAATCCTAATAAGTCATATTCCTGTAAAAATGCGTAATTTACATACATAAATTGAAATACAAATAGAAATTGAACAAATAGTAATGTTATAAATATTAACGCTACTCTTAATTAGTTATAATTTAGTACTTTATGAATTTTGCATTAAGGAAATTTGTATTACCTAAAACATGAAAATGGTAACTGTTTCCTTGATGGAAAAAATTCAGAAGTATTTAAATAATGAATTTTAGTACGAAGTTTAACAGATTAAATTAAAATATTTCTTTGTTTAACGCTATTAAAATGGTTATTCATTGATTATAGAAAACAAAATCCCGTCTATTTGAAAGTTATTTCCATATTTATGTGTACATTCTATATCAAATAGCTTAAAACAAAGATCTTGCTTTTAAAAAAATAGTTATCCATGTTTCGTATTCAGTTTGAGACATCAATAACAATCTCTAAAGGCATGCTGTTAATAAAAAGAGATGCTTTCATGTACTAAATTTATCAAATTTATGTAATTAAACAATTTGCTTATAAGTGTTTTTGCAAATGAAAACATCTCATTACACAATTATTAAACCAGAAACCATATATTGCACAATACTTTCTGATTGACAATAACAGTAATTATGATGCAAATAAATGAACAAGACTTTTATTCTGGCGTTAACTGAAATGTATATACAACAATCATTGCTATTGTCTTTTCAACTTGTTTATTCAATAATATATATATATATATATATATATATATATATATATATATATATATATATATATATATATAAGTATCGCTAACATAGAGCGAATGGCCCATACAGCTTCCTCCAATTCCTTGTTTTAACATTCTCCCGGGTTAACAATAATACTCACCTTATAATTTAATAGCGCCTTCTAGTGGCAAAAATAAACCTTAACATACGCCTCCCCCATCAAGAAGTTGTTCTTGATGTAGAGGGTGTTTACATAGTTTATGAATTGTTCTTTTAAATATACCTCTTACAGTGTTCTAAGGGTTAATACTCTTACCACACTATCCTTACCTGGATGCGTTTCAATTATCTTACCTATTCGCCAGGTTTCTGGGAAGAATATTATCCTCCTTAATAATTAACATTTCTCCAATTTTAAAATTATTGTTAGAATATTTTCATTTAGTTTTATTTCGTAAATAACTTAAATAATCAACTTTCCACCTTCTCCAAAACCTAATTTCATTATTTGGACAACATCCCAACGGGAGCGAAGAGAAAGTTTATCATCATTGGTATGCTCAGGGGAAGAGGTAATAACCTCACCTATGAGAATATGTGAAGGAGTTAAAATATTTAAACTGTCTGGATCTTTGTTACAATCAAAAAGAGACTTGAGGTCTTGAGTTCAGAATTGTTTGTAACAAAGTGCTGAAATCCTCAAAATTTAAATCTGTGTTACCAATGATCCTTTTTAAATGGCGCTTAATACTCTTAACTCCTACTTTCCATAATCCTCCATAAATGAGGACTCATTGGAGGCTAAAATTCCATTCTATATTCACTTGGGATAAAAAGTAGCAAGTTTTCACTTTCACGAAGTTTTGATATAAATTCAAATATTTCTAACAATTTTCTCCTGGCTCCAACAAAAGTTATACCATTATCAGAATAATAGTGCTCAAGTGCTCCTCTTTAGCACAAAATCACACAAGAAGGCAATAAAAGCCTCAGAAGTGAGGTCACTCACTAATTCTAAATGTATAGCTTTGGTAGTAAAACATACAAAAAGAGCTATATATCTCTTAGTCTTGCTCCTCTACCTCTATATCTTAAAATATTGATAGATTGATAGGCCAGCATACTCTACGCCACAAACAGAAAACTGGCCACCTGGGAATTACCGTATAAGCTGGCAGATCACTCATCAATTGCTTGAATGCAGTTGATCTATACCTACAACATATTATACATTTGCGAATACATTTTTTACAATCCTTTTTACATTAATTATCCATTAAGTTTGCTTAATAATTCCTAATAATACATTACTTCATGCATGCCAGTATAAAATATAATACATATTTATCGTTAAGTTACAAATCTTATGCTGATTTGGCAAGATGATTGGGGCTTTGCACATCACAGGAATTTTAAATTTCGAAGTCGACATCCTATTCGAATTAAATTGTATTTGTCCATGAAAGGGAAAAGAGCAAATAGTATACTTTTTTCACTATAGACTTATTATATTTAATGCAATTGATTTCTTTGCTGAAAAATAAATTTTGAATGTTCAAAAAAATTTGGTTAAAGATTGGGGTTAAAGAAGGACATGGTATTTAAGTTTGAAACCTAAATTTTATTTCATCTTGCCAACTCTAGCTCTACAGTTTGTGCTGTATCTAAAACAAAATGCAAAAATATCAATAATCTTAATAAATGATGAAAATTTTAAAAATAAAGAGTCAATATAAAGTCACAGTTGACAGATACAGGCAAGCTAAAAGCTGTCTGTTTTCTTTCTTTGTCACTAAACTAGTCTGATAATCCCTTTTGGGTTGTTTAGGCCAAGAGTCCATTACACAGAAAAGCCAATATTGGTCTTTCCCCATAGAACAGATGTAGAAAGTTCTTTAAGTGTAAACGATCTGCATGCAGTGTCATTTGATTCATCTTGGTAGGCACGTAACATCAACTATCTGCTTGAACCAAGCACAAAATTTTGGATGATCTATTGCCAATTTAAGGCTTCCATTCCTTAGGTGAGAAGACAGCAAAGATAAAACAGTTGTGAATCAGTTCATGCATAGAAGTGCACATCATACTCCTTCAAGATGGTCTTGCAGGTTGCATAGAGTCGTGCAAGGAATAGTGCACCGTTGAATTTCAATCTTGAATATACACAGGATTCAGAGATGCCACATTGATTTAGACACCAAAAGAGTCACCTTGATATTAGCATAGGCTTGTGGATGCACAGCATAGATGACCGATGCGTAGGCCAACTCAGACGCATCACAAAAACCATTCAAAATTACTTGTTGGCTAGTAGTGTGTGGATCCACCTGGGAACGTGTATTGAAAAACATGTTCACACTCCTTCTAAAACATTTTCCATTTCTTTGCAAGCTCTTTTGGAAGAGAACTGGCCCAGTCTAATTTCAACAGCAATATTTGTTGATAAAAATCTTAACAGTCACTATACATGGAGTCAGGAAACTAGAGAATCGAACAATCTGGCCGATTGTGACAAGAAAGAACGCACTTAGTGATATTGTCCGGAAAATTTACTTTCAAATAGAAAATGAAGGTATCCTTCAAATAATTCCATGTATGTCCTAGGGCCTTGGAGTATTCATCAGGAGGGATTTCTTAATTAAAATTATCTCTTACCCAGTTTCAGGAAATACGGGAAAGTGCTTTTGGTGACTTGGAACTCCCTTTCCTTAAATGTAATCCTCTCGATTCTAATAGTTTAGAAAGTGTTTTTATCGGAGTGTTGCCTCCTCACTCGAAGTGGCTCCTGCCATTAAATCATCGATGTAGAAAGATTCTTTATAAGGGTTGAAACAGCAGAATCATATATCTTTCTAGATCTAACCCCGCTTGAAAAAAGCAGCGAGAGTAGTTAAATACAGTTCTGGTGCTGTACCACATGTCACAGTGCACAGTTTATATTTCCGTATTGAGATTCCTTTGATTCTCTTCACACAATGCGCTGTAAATTTTGATCTTCTTGATCAACTAATATTTGCCTATACGTATGTTGGACAACGACTGAAAATGCATTTTTATTCAATCTAAATTTCCTGAAATCTTGAAGAGGTCAGGCTGTCACATTTTACCTATTACCAAAATTGAATTAAGAGAATTTCCATTAGAAGGCTTACAAGTGTCATCAAATACCACGCGTAATTTCGTTGCAACACAGTCATCTTTCATAACAGCATGATGAGGTAGAAAATAAACTTTTAGAGTCCATAGATTTCAAACTATTTTCCACGGGTATCATAAGCCCCAATGTGTCGTATTCTATCATACAACTTTTATATTGTTTTTCAAAGTCCTTATCGACTTCGAATATTTTCTCCATTGCAGCAACCGGTCAATTTCTATTCCCTTAGTCTTACCCTATCTTGCAGTTTCTCCGTATATTGGTAATTTTACTACAATCTACACTCCCCATTATATTTAAAAGTTGATTTAAAATGGTTTTCACAAAATAGTTCCTCATCGAATAGAAATTGTGTTTTAACAGATAATTCATCCGTTCCCCCAAACCTCTGAAGAAACGAATCGGTATTTAATTCGTTTTCAGTAATCAAAAAAGAGAATATAATTCATGTGGTTTCTTATTTTTCACATTATGTCTAATTGCAAAAACTCAGCCAAACAGTTCTTTGAGCAATGGGTTCATTTTTAGAACAAAAAAAAAAAAAAAAAATCCCGAAAAATTCAAAAAAAAAAAAAATCAGATCCTACAATTATATTACATTCTTTAGTACACATAAAATCCTCCTCTGATAGAGGAATTGATTTCAAATAATCTAAATCCTTCTCATCCTAAAACTCCTAAGGTGTTTGTGAAGTGACTTTATTTAAAATAAAAGCGTTCACTTCCATACGCTCATTCGAAAACTGTGGTCCGATAAATAAATCAACAGTCTTTATTTGACCTGCAGTAAACCCTGCGATCCCACGAAGAGAAATTTTACATCATTTTCATTTTAAACCTAAAATATTTACTACTCTTTCTGAAATAAAACAACACTCAGACACAGAATCTAATAATGCTCGACAGATAAACGATTCATCAGAATTATCATTATAATTTTTTTTTACATTTGCTGTGGGGAGAAAAGAAATACTTAACTCCCTGTTCACATGGAGCTCCAGAATAAATCTCCAACTCTCTAGTTTCACTTTTGAATTCACTCCATTCGCTGTTACTAGTTCCTGTGTTAGTTCCCTCCCCCCACAGGGATTTCACTTCCCTCTAACGAAATTGTAAGCAACGCAATTCCGTTAGTCCTTTCTTCATGTAAAAGAGTATTATGGAACTTGGAAGAGCCCAGAAAACATTTTAAAGGATTATTAGGGCAAGATTTATAAAGGGTGTTTTTTTTTAGAGGTATAGAATTTAAATTGCAATAAAAACCAACGATGTATTATTCGACTGACATGATTTTTTTTTATTCGAAAGATAATCTTGTGGCATTACATTTTAAATATGATTTCTGGCATATGACTGCCACGGCTGGCTCCGATGTAGTCCAATCTGGACGTCCAATTTTCGATGACTTTTTCCAACATTTGTGGCCGTATATCGGCAATAACACGGCGAATGTTGTCTTCCAAATGGCGTTTGTGGCGTCCGCATAGACCAATGACTTTACATAGCCCCACAGAAAATAGTCTAGCGGTGTTAAATCACAAGATCTTGGAGGCCAATTCACAGGTCCAAAACGTGAAATTAGGCGGTCACCAAACGTGTCTTTCAATAAATCGATTGTGGCACGAGCTGTGTGACATGTTGCGCCGTCTTGTTGGAACCACAGCTCCTGGACATCATGATTGTTCAATTCAGGAATGAAAAAGTTAGTAATCATGGCTCTATACCGATCACCATTGACTGTAACGTTGTGGCCTTCATCGTTTTTGAAGACAAAGGATTCCACCAGCCCATAAAGCGCATCAAACAGTTAGTTTTCCTGGATTTAACGGTGTTTCGACATACACTTGTGGATTAGTTTCACTCCAAATGCGGCAGTTTTGTTTGTTGACGTAGCCATTCAACCAGAAGTGCGTTTAAACAAAATTCGCTTATGAAAATTGACCATTATTTTCAAAATAAAATTGCACAATTTGAAAGCGTTTTGAGTCTATTCATGATGAATTGCCAAACAAACTGAGAATAAATCACTTGACAGCGTTAAATCTTTCGCCATCTTGGAAAGTAATGCCAACTTAAACTTCTATACCTGAAAAAACACCTGATTTGTGATTAGATTTAAATATAGAAAGCACACAAATGAAAAACATTTTACAAAATTATATCTGAATTAACATCCATATTCTTAAGTTGAATAATAAATAAAGGATGTTGATTTCAAGTACTTGTCATTTTCAATATTAGAATTGGCATAAGTATTCCGTATTGAATTTTACTTTCTCAGATTCTTTATTTAATATTAATTCTAAAAATAAACACCTCAACGTTCAGGAAAACAGCTTTCATGTTTGGAAATACTTCTTCAGATGATTCAATAGCCCATAAACGTCTCTTTATAATGGATCGCAATAGTAAATAATATAACCAGCAGTCTTGACTAGATGCTTGTTAATCTAAGACCCCTTTAGACACACATTCATCACTTGTGTCCTATAACTTACGCCAGTGTTCTCAAACTTTCAATTGCGACCCAATTTTCAATCATAATTTTTATCGCGCCTCCTTTATAAATAATAATAATATATTGAATGCAATAATGTGCTTTGACTCAAAAGTTATAGTATGATCTTAATTATAAACCGTACAACTTAATGATAAGTACAAAATTTTTAATATATGTTACTCTAAGTAATATATATTTTAAGTAATAGATTATAATTATGTTATTCTTCATTCTCTAATTTTTAAATTGAAACAGATTGATAAATGATATTTAATTAAAGATTTATTTCCTTCATCATCCATTTCTAAAAGTACAAATGTCATTAAAAATAGTCTAATCTATGTTGCTCTCTATCATATCCATTACATCTGGCATTCTCGCGAACATTCATGTGAGTCTGGCCAACCTAACGGACGTCTGCCCAAAACATGTAAAAATGCTGTACCTCGTGCAATTGCAGTCAGTCTTGGCCGAGACGATTAGCTACCGAATTTCTCTTGAATGTACATTTCTTAATTCATGCGTTAATTTTAATTCACGGTATTAAGTATTTAAGGCACTGGATTAAAACAAAATTATAGATATATTTTTAAATCGCAGCGAGCATTCGACAATATTAAAACATCCACAAGTACAAAGACGAGGGCAAATTGATAGCAAGTTGCGAATGGCTTAGGGATCTATTTCAAAATACAGCCAGGTCTCTTTTTATGCGGATTGTTTTTATGCGATTTTGAAGTTGTGCGGTTTGTATTTCAAACATTTGAGAAATATTTCATACTGAGACGTAGATCGTAGTATTCCGAGAATCCGTATACGTCTGCGGCTCGGCTGCGTCAGTCTTAGATTCGCATTCGTTATTTCAGTAGTATACCGATACGATATCATTATTTCGAAATTATATTTTCTCTTAGCATCGTTCATTTTTATAAAAGTTTACTTTAATAAGTGGCGAATTTAAGTTGCATAATAAGCAGCAAATTTTGATTTCTGGATTTAAAGGGAGTGTCGTAAAGTTTTATTTTTCATTAAAAATCGTAAGTGTAATTTTTAAAAATTTCTTTTCTAAGATTTTATTTGGCCCAATGGAGAAAAAAAAATATATCAAAGACAGTCAATTTCGTTGGAAACGAAAATTGCAATTTTAGATCGCTTAGGAAAAGGAGAAGGATCTACGGCTATTGAAAAACATTTTATTTTTTGACGAATCTACTGTCAGAGCAATTAAAAAGAATGAAGTTGCAATAAGAAAACGGTCATTAATGGTACAAAATTAAGCACCAAATTTGCATCGTACACAAATGATGTATTATTAGAAAGAACGGAAAGAGCCATCGCAATTTGATTACGGAACAAGTTCAAAGAAGGATTCCTGTAAGTGGTTATTTAATACAAGAAAAGCTCTTCAGTTTTATAAGTCAATGAAACAGTCAGAACCATCAACTTCCACTTCCCAAGCTGTAAAAATAATTTTAACCTAGCAAAGGATGGCTAACCGGGTTCTTAAAAAGAAATGCACTTCATAATATTAAGATAACAGGGGAGAGTGCGACAGCAGATGAAGGAGCAGCAAAATATTTCCAGAGGAGCTATCGAAAATTATTGAAGATGGGAACTATTCTGCGGATCAATTTATTTAACGCTGATGAAACAGGACTTTATTGGAAAAATTGCCTAACCGTATTTACATCGCAAAGGATGAAAAACTGCAAGTGGACATAAAGCAAGTAAAGATCGAGTCACCTTATTTTGTAGCAATGCATCAGGAAATCGAATGTTGAAACCTTTCTTAATAAATAAATCTCTTAGACCACGCACCCTTAAAGGTAAAGATTTAAAACAACTGTCCGTGCATTGATGACAACATATTTTTCCAGAATGGTTCAATAATTGTTTCGTACCAGAAGTGGAAGCCTATATGAAGGAAAAACAATTTTAAAGTTTTATTAATTGTTGACAATGCAGCAAGTCATCCACAATTAGAACATCCAAATGTTCAACTAGTATATCTTTCGCCCAATACAACAAGACTTATTCAGCCATTAGATCAAGGCATAATTGCAACTTTTAAAAAAAAAAAATATTATATTAAGACAACGTACAAATTATCTTGAAAAACTAGAAAATGAGTCCTTAACAGTAAAAGATGTGTGGAAAACAATTTTCTATTTTTGATTGTTTAATTCATGTTGCATCTGCTTCCCGCTCAAATAAGACCTAGAACTTTAAATGCCTGTTGAAAAAGATTTGGCCATCATGTGTGACAGACAATACAACCACTCAAGCATGGACACTATCAGATGAAATAATTATTTTGGCACATGGAATTGAGGAGATGGTTTTAATACCTTTAGCCACGATGATATAGATGAATTGCTTGTGGATGATCCATTTGACAATGATATTATTGATTTAACTTAAGATCTAACTGTAGATGGCGTCGTAGGTCTGGAAGGTGATAATGATGAGGAAGAAAAATCAACTCTCCTCACTGGAAAATTAATTCAAGAAGGTCTTCAACTTTGCAGTAAATTAGAAAATCATTTTCTTATTAATGACCCCATTCTGAACAAGCCTCTAAATTACAACGTGAGCTGCAGAACTGCATGTCTGGATATCGTGAAGAATATAAAAATAAAAGAATCCTCATCGCAAAGTTTAATTACTGATTCCATTGCCAGAAAAGGAAGAGAACGAGAATGAAGCTTTGAAAATCCGTGGCCTTTTACCGCAAATATCTATTGCAGAGACAGTCTCTTCTGATGATGAAAGTGATTTGGAACCACTTCGCATACGGTGTAAACCATTATCAGATAGCGATAATGATAAAAATGTAAAAACTATTTGTATTACTTTTCCATAAAATAAATGAATTAAGGTCTGAATACAATTTTTTTAGCTTTTGTCTGAATTTTTTTCAGACATTCGAAGTAATTTATCATGCAGCCTATTTTCATTTCTGAAATTTTTTTGCGGTTTTAAGTTAATTTATCTAGTTGTTTTGGTTTTATGCGATTTTAGAAAACTAAGTAACGTATCCCTACTTTTTCCATTCAAGAGTAATGTCTTTTTAATGCGATTTTTTTTATATGCGCTTTCGGTAGAACGTATCTACCACATAAAACGAGACCTGACTGTACTTCAAAAGGGCTCTCAACTGCCGAAAAAGAGATCTTCATAGACTTCACATACAGTGACGAAATTAAAGCTCAATTTTGTAATAATCACTCTTTGAATTCTGTATAGAGGTGGATGCTGAATTTTCTGCATTGAAAACAGAAACATTTCGTTTACTATTACCATTTTCAAAATAATACCTTTGTGAATCCGGATTTTCTGTGATGGCTACTTTGAAGACAAAATATAGATTTCAGCTAAATATCAGAAAATAACTGAGAGTGTCTATTTCTTATTTTTAGCCTTCCTTTGAAAAACTTTGCTCTGCAAGACAAGCCCATGGAAGTCACTAATAATTATTAAACTTGTTCTTATACTGGCTGAAGTACCCACTATAAACACGAGTTTATTTTTTTAAAAAAGGATAATACATTATTCTTGATATAATAGCTTAATTGTAAGAGGTGTAAAACCAAGTGCATGACAATGTATACAAAAATGTAAAATGATTTTTTGAAATGAATGCTCATATTATAAATGGTTTTGAACGAACTGTAATTTTAAGCCTCGCAGAATTAGCATTTAGAATTAATGTTAAATAATAAAAAATAATGTAAAATTCCAATGAAAAACAATTGTGTTATTTTTAATATTTAAAGCGAGAAAACTTCAAAATGTTGTAGACTTGGATCAGGTGTGCACTGATAGTAACGTTAATAACCACGCGGATTGACTCACCGCAATTCTTTTTTTTATAATAATTTTTAATATACACAATAAAAATCACAATTTCGATGAATAATTTAACAAAGAGAAAATATATTTACCAATTTCGAGGATTTTTCAGATTTTCTTTGAAAATTTGAGAAAAAAATCCAATAAAACTGAGCTAAATTGTTCCAAATGTGCATGACCTTAGTAAAGGACACAAATCACAGACAATTTTCACTAACATTACAGGAAAGTTATTCGCAAGCAAAACTGTCACATTTTGTTCACGTTATTGTAGTTTTAATATCCTTTGATGATCGACAAATATCCTGTTTAACTTTTTCTTGCTTGTGTCTTTTTGACAGGGTGAAGTACATTTTGCGATACACTTAGGGCTTCATATTTTTCTTGATGGTTTTCTTAGTAGCTATTGAAATATTCCTTTCCTTTCATGTTTATTGCTTTTCTCAAATTTATTTTCGCTAACATGAATATTATGCTTTATTTCAGCAAGTGTTCCCCTTGTTTAATTTCCTTTCAGAGAGATCACAGTTACCCAATTCTTTTTTAATATTCTGCTCATTTACATTTATAAACCATAATCGGTCGTATAACATCACAATTAAAACCACTAATTTATTCATAAGGGAAAATGCAGCAGGTTCAGGAAAATATTTTTGAACAAAAGTGGTCGCGCCAGAAACTCGGTCAAAACAAGTACCTTTAGATTCTAAAAATAACGTTTGCCACTCCCAAAAAAGTAGATATTTGATCAATTCATTTTAGTTCCCATTAAGACTGTCATATTGAAGGATTCTCTGTCAATATCATTGGTAACAAATAAACAGTTTTTCCAGAATTAACGATTTCGTGATTCTGGGATGACTATGCGCATCGCTTCCGTGTTTATAGTGTATTCAATATAAAAATTGGAAAAAAGTTCAAAAAAAGAATTGTATGAAGCGTTTTTCATTATGTATTATATGTTTCAGAATACTCATAAAAGTAAATATTGGCCAAATAAACCTTCAAAGTGCTCAATATGCTTATCCATATATCATAAAACTCTTTCCCATTGAAAAATGCGCAGCAGAATTATATAATTTACAGATTAATAATAAAAAGGACGCAGATAACCATACCAGTAAGTTCGAAGATAAGCTAAAGTAAGATTTTAGGTTAAAAAAACGTAATAAAAAAATCCCTTACCGTAGGTTACAGCATAGCAAACAAGTTTTTTTTATTTAGTTATAGGATTAAACATAGCTAATTAGCGTTCAAAGTAGAATCTTTTATTTCTGATGACAATTTTTCACCAGATGATTTATATAAATCATATCAATGGAAATCTGTATTTTTTCTGTCAGAAATTATTATTTTTTATTTCATTCCAGTAAATTAATTGTTTTTAACCTTTTATTTTCAATATGCTCGCGCCCCCTGGGTGGGGGGTGCGCCCCACAGTTTGGGAAACACTGACTTACGCAAATTAAAACAATTAGCTTCGGAAATAGATTTTTGATCCAAAAACGTTTTAATTAATGAATGAACAATTTTTTTCTTTGCTGTTATATTTACCTAACAATTTTTGTCAAACTTTTTCATACGAACCATTAGATATAGGAATATGCTTAATTAACGACACTGGCTCATTAGTAAGTAGACCATTCAAATACTGGAATATTTCAATATGAGATATTGACGGTTGTGAATACACAGTAAAAACAAATAAATCCTTGAAATTTATCTAGTCATTAAAATGACCACTAAACTGTCGTATACTCAATTTTGGCAACCTAAAATTACTAACATTTGAGTTCAAAGTAATTGAACTCGCTACAGAGAATTTCGTGTTGCACCTTGATTCGGAACATTTAATTCATCTAATTTATCATTATATATCGCATCTAACGAAAATATCTTTCATCGAGCTCTAGAATTTCACATGCAGCGTGTATTTCATTGTAAACCAAGCTAATTCAAACTGTGTACTCATTCCTCTTCCACTGCCAACTCAAGCCAACCTCTTTAAATATTTGTATTAATACATATTAGTGAATACTGCTGTTAATGCGTACATTACAATGTTCTTTTGAGGAAGCATCTTGTATGAGCTTATTTGTTTTTCCATATGTTTTTCGTAAACACAGGATCATACAGATACAGTTATTTTACCCATTTTAAGTACTCCCAAAGAAGATCCCAGCTGTGCAGAGTAAGGGTGTCATTTTTGGGATACCTATATAGCTTTGTATAATAAAATGTGCGAATAAATTGGTTGAAGTTTTGGCAGCAAATCCTGCGGAAAATTTTATTTATGCAAACTGCCACATTAACATAACTTTTCTTAGGAACCCAGTTCAGTTAGAATGATAATGTTGTAGAATATTTTACTATCCTGCTCACCCCCACAAAATGAAACAACAAAAAAATATCCCTACAAAATTTATTTGTCAGATAACATGCTGTTCAAAGAACAAATGATTAAAATGACAACCTTTCATGACGTGAGGATGATGAAAAAATAAGTAGTTAGTGCAGCCGTTATTGTTGGCTATAATCGCTGCTACATGCCTCGGCATAAAACAAACATGCTTTGAATGTATCCCTGGGATACATAAGTCCCCATGCACCTTAAACATATTGCCAAAGTTGATCTGATATAGCAGCATGTGATGTATCCCGGGCCAGTCATTCTTCATGCATAGACCACACGTTTTCGATTGGAGATTGATCGAGAGAACCAGTAGGCCACAGAAGCAAATGAATCCGATTGTTAAGGAAGAATTCTTGAACATTGCGTGACACATGTGTTACACAATAACCAGTTGTTATCTGGCTGATGGTAAGAGCTGAGTGTAGGGAAAGACCCAGCTTCAACACGTCAGAGACGTAGCGCTGGCTGTTCAGTGTATCTACAATGCGTACTAGATAGGGGTGTGGCAGTGATATCCAATACCACCCCAAACACTGATACTGGGTGCATAAAAAAAGCAAGTGCAAAGCAAAAGCAACAGTTCAATAGCCTTTCACCACGGTGTCTCCAAACTCGAATCCGACCATCGTGATGTTGCAGGCAGAAGCGACATTCGTCAATAAACACCATTTCGTTCAATTCCACTGTTCATGACCACCTTTCATCACACCATTGGCGGTGCAAACGCCCGTGGTTTCCAGTCAAGGTAAACAAAGCAATGTACACTTTACAGACATTCCACTTCCCTGCAAACGGCGGGGAAAGGTACGACCGAACACCAAATGATGCGCATCAGAATTAATCTGGTGTGCTAAGGTTCGTAATGTCGCACTGCCAAGCGCATGATCCACTTGCCTTCAGTGGCAGTTATGCAACGAGGTGGGTGTGATCGGAACCGTCGGTCTGTCTTTTTGTCATGCATACAGGGATGACAGATCCGCATCACAGTTGCTTAATTTCGTCCAATACTTTGACTGATTTCTCTGAAGGAGAATCCACAATCCCTATAAGCTACTATTCTTTTTTGGTTAAACTCATAATCTTGGTCAAAAGACGCTCAATGTCTCCAATGAGGCATACGTAAACAGTTTACGTGAAAAAAATGCCATACTTCCAATTGCAATCTATTCTCCCCTTATATAGCGCTTGCGAATGTCGCTACGGTCGCTCGTGATGTGCGTTTGCGTTATAATGCTAATGATTTGCATAATTCATCTCCGCCAACGCATGATGTAAATTTCACATTGTTTGCATGCTTCCTTCAAGATTTTACATTTTTTCTGGTTAATAGTGCATATTATTTAAACCATAAAAATTGTTAAACTTTTCAAAAAGATTCTTAATTAAATCATTAATAACTGTTAAATAAATCTTCAAAAATCAGAAACATATATAGACTAAAAGTTATTTTGCTTAACTTTATTCAAACATTTTATACGATTTTTGGTATTTTTAATAATTTGTTTAAAATCAATATTCTTGATAGTAGTTTTAAAATGGTTTGTCAATGTACAAACGTTTATTCGATTCTTATGTAACTTGAAGATTAAAAAATATGTAGAAAGAAGCTAAAAAAGATGCTTAATCATTCATCAATTTATTGACAGTAAATATTTCGTTTGTAGATTTAATTCTGATTTGCATTTTAATTATCCACAATGTTACTTAATTTTAATGGGGATTTAATTTAAGAATTTAGTAATGATTTTATTATTCATTATTTTGTATAAATAAAAGCAATATTTTAATGAAAAATCGCAGATATGGAAGTTCTGCAAAGAAAATAGAGAAGTTTAAATTTATACCTTGTTCCAGTTACATTAATTATTTTTAAAATTATTTTGGTAAGGCATTGGTATTCTTTTTTCTTCAAATACTAATTGAAGTAGAAGCAGGATAAAATAATAGAGATTGCATTTTAAATGTATTCCTTTTTATAAAGATATTTTACGATTTTTACCTTCACGTCAATGTATTCAATTTTTATTCCCTTCGAACAAATCATTGTGTAATATATATTTATTTTTTTACAATTTGCAGAAAAACACTCATGGTAAACATATATTATAGGAATCAAAAAGTAAATTCAAAACAAATACAATAGATTGTACCTAATACAAGACATTTAAATTAAGTTACACAATACGGAATTTAATTTATATGACACACTTTTAAATGAATACATTATAACAAAATGGATGCACATCTTTGAGAAAAAAATTCTTCTCTATAAATTTTTGCACTGGGCCCTTCTAAAAGGTACATAAAATCAATTAGAAGTAATGATTTAAAAGTTCTCTTCAAGAATAAAAAATGCATTATAAATCTCAAGAGAAGTTAACATTCTTTTACATGCCTTAAAAGCTGTTGAATGTATTCGTCTTAGACATTTTTTCCACTTAATTTAAATTACATAAAAAAAACTTACTTATTAAGATGAAAGTTTCCTCATAAGTAATAAAAAGCTTTTATTAATGAATGTAACACATTTTGAAATAAAAAAAATACTGATTTTATTTCAATTTCATTAAAATAAAGGGACTAAATGTCTACATTTCCCACCTATTGTTTAAAAGAAAGAAGCTAAAATTTGTTTTCTTATAAGGTGTAGAGAAGTAATTTTGAACTATATTGAAAAAAAAATTAAGATATAATTTGATTAGTGGAGAAAGATTTTTTTATATGCCGGGACAAAATGTCAAATTTCCACACTTTGCTTCTTTTATATACATTTTTCGTAAAGTAGTCTTATAACGGTAATTTTAGATTTCATTTTAATTCTTTTAATGCTTCATTTTAATTAACATGCTTGCAAAATGTAAAAAAAAACTTTTGTAATATGTAGTTATCAAATACTAAATATATCTTATGTTACTTTAAATAGGAAATTTGGTTTCACTATATTATTTTGTGTTTTAAAAAATTAAAGTGGAAAACAGCCTGTTATAAATATTAGAATTAAATATGTTTTAGTCTCAGTTTATACTATAGAAAAAATAATTCACCGTAAAATCCGGGGTATAACGTGCACTTTGAACACAAAAAATAAGATTGAAACTTAAGTGTGCGTCAGGTATAAAAACGATAGCTTTAAAAATAACAAAATAGATGTGAGCATAAAAAATTACTTCTACATGTATCGAAACACTGTTTATTTGAAAGACATGACTTGCCTTATAAACTAAAAGAGTTTATGGTGTTGATTATTGCACGATGGTTAAAATATATTAAAAATGAAATAAATTTACATCCATTTCAGAAGGTGAAAATTTTTAACATCTTTATTCCGCTCACTCTATTATTATATTTTTATTTCTCTAGCTGGTTCTACAGTTCTAAGGCAACTCATTAAACCCATCATATGATATATTTTTTTAAGTAGCCAGAGACACAGCAGGATAAAAGACTACTAATCTGAACTTAAAATTATAGACATAAATTATTTCTCTGACAAATGAACTAAATACACTACTCCCAAAGAGGTTTTCGTTAAAAAAGTAATAACATATTCAAGCTCATCTGCTTTTATTCATCCATCAACACCTGTTACTACAAGTTGCAGTTCTAGAAGTGTATTATTTTTTTTAAAAAATCTGGGATAATACCCCTATAAATGACTTAAACACAAAATCAATGCAAATAAATATTTCAGATTTCTTTGTAAAAAAGGGTGTGTGCGTTATACGGCGAATATACCTAAAAATTAAAAAAAATCAGCTTGAAAATATAGGTGCGCGTTATATACGCCGGATTTTACGGTAATTGATTCCAGGAATTTCTTGAGTTGGCAGGAAATGAAAAAGAACTATTTTTCGGTGGTCGTGGAAGGAAAACCACACTGAAGAATATTGATATGTATCCCTAGGTGTGAAAATAAATATACATCTCCCTCCTAGATAGCTGTAAACCTTGCAACCACTACCGGTACAAAAGTATTAATTAAAACAATTTCTAGGCGAATAAATGTTTTGTTTAGATAAATGGAAGTCTTTCAATGCATTCTACTCCAACCATACCATCGTTGTTAAAGATTACGCTAGAGCATGAAACACATTATTTTGGGTCAGCAACAGTGGTCTAGAGTGATGTTCTCCGACGAATCCTGTTTAACACAAAACGTCCTTTGGTGTCAATTTGACATCGCAGCCTGTTCAGTTTATTCTCCTTTCCGCATTTTTACAGGGAATTTGAAAAGTTTCGCTGACTTTTAATTAGTTTCCATCGTAAGTACACAGTAAAAGTTTTGTGGTTCTAGGTTAATTAGGAGAAATGTTACAACTAAAAATACCTAGAACATCCGATGGTGTCATTTCAACACCAAGGCAATGTATTATCATAAATAGCTGTTTTTCACCATTACTATTAATAAAAACAAACGTCCTAAAGTACTATCACATACTTATTTGACCTTGAATGCAGTGTTAATGAGTTAACAGTGGAAACGATTCTTATTTTTCTAAAATTGTTGTGTCTAAGTGTTTCGTTACATAGCATTTAGTTATCTGCTCATAAAAAATCATTCCATTTTTTAACCTTGTGCAGAGCAGACACCACGAAACGATGACTCGTAGAAAAAGTCTAAGCCCTGATGAAATTGCCAATTTATTGCGAGAGATTTCTCAGAATTAATCAGCTCTAATTTAGATTCCAATGAAGACATAAGATTAAGTTAAAGTGAACGCAAATAAGAGAAGAAAAAACATATATAACTGATTATATTCCAGTAAATCTTGATATATATATATTTATATATATATATATATATATATATATATATATATATCACTAGGGATGATATAGAAATGATACCGCATAATAGTAATGGTGCTGCCAGATTGCGACTCGAAATGTTTTGCAACAAAGCAGTGGTCCAACAAGCTTCGCGAAACATAACGTCAACGTGAGTTTCTTATGATATAAAGGGCCACAAAATATATTAATTACATGACATATTACTAAAAAGTCTTAAAACTGAACCCAACTGAACAGTAGTTCTACAATTATTTGGTTAAAACAATAATTTTATATATTTTATGTCGCTATGTCAAAATGACACTGGTGGACATTTAAGGGTAATGGAAATCCCAGACGTTCTAGTTTTAATTGTGACAATTGATTCTGGCCACCACTTAAAGTAGAGAGAGAGGAAAAGAGGGAAGATCTTATGTATTTTTTACAGAACGTTCAGAAACCTCAACGATATGGTCAGTGCATGATGGTGTAAGTTAGAATTAAGCACAATGACAGAACACTATTTCACAACTTTGAGCGAGGTATCATAACAAAAACTGCGGTATTGCAGAGAGATTATCATAGATTATATTTGTATTTTAAGGTGGAGCTGTAGTTTCAGACCTTAATCTAGTGGACGACAACGGGAGCTTGCAGGGTACAGCAGAAGTATCTACCCAAATGGAAAGTGAAATATTGAAAGTATGACATGGTTTGCGCGTACACTCCGAATCTAGATCCTATTGAGCATGCCCAAGATGCTGTTGACAGGGGCGTTTCTAAAATCATCAACCCTCTCCGAATTGTCCAAAAGCTGGCAATTGCTTTAAGAGAGGAATGGATGAATATTCCTTAATTTTTGATATGATGGTATATGATGAATAATAGATGCAAAATGTGTGTTAGTGTCAAATGAGGTCACATACCATACTGATGCACATATAACATTTCATTCTGGTAGAAAAACCCAAATTTCATGCCTGCTTGGAAATGCATGAAAAATAATCTTTTTTTTCTTATTTTTTTGTTGTCTTATTTGTCCATGTGAAGAAATCTGCACTATTTTGAATAAAAAAAATGCACAGATTTCTATTAAATCTAAAAGAAATGTTCTTTCTTAAACTAAGAATGCCAAAAATGTGACCAATGTATTGTTACAAACAGAAACTAATTAGACAGGAAAAAAACATTGAAAAACATTTTAAAAATTAATATGTATTTTAAGAATACCAATTTTATTTGTTTAGTCCTTTTCCCAATTAAATCATTGTTAGTGGAACATCATAAAATTCAATGTCAGAAGACTGACAGATTTCTATAGAGATAAGAAAATATGATTGCTGTCTGTAGTAGGAAAAATATTGCAAAACAGAGAAATAGAACTAACGTGATACACAAATAGTATATTTTATTTCATCAACAAACAAAACTATCTGAATATGAATTCCTTATTATATATTGATTTCTGTATCAATCCATACTAACTATCCAAATTGTTGATGAAAAGTGATTTCTCAATAACAATATTAGAAATCATAACACATGTTTACGATATGTTCATTCTTAAGAATTAATTTTATACGAGTTCAAGATAGAATTTTAATATGTTTCTGAAATAATCAAACATAATTTTCTTTTGTATTTCTAAGCATAACAGTTTACTCTTCAGAACAATGATTTCCTGTTGATAAAGACTATTGCTTGTATTTTGAAGCCCATAAAGCAAGGAGAACAATTTATTCATACATAAAAAACATTACAAGGGACATTGGAAATAAAATACTTGAATTGCATTATAGGTGTTACAGTCTTGAAAGGTATTCCTTTAAGTAGTAAAATGGAAATTCTAATTTTAATTGTAAGAAAGGGACCTTTACGAAAATATTTTCCCATGTACTTTTAAGAACAAACGTCTACGTGCTGTTGACACCTTTACAAGATGATCAATTATTGATAACAAAGTACGTTTATGCATTTAATTCTATTTGCATCTATTTACACTCACACCCACACCAACACATTTCTTCTATGCTTAAAAGTCAGAGCAATTTTATAAAAACGGTTCTAGGGGAGACTTTTTACTTTTACATCGGGGACTGATCACATTACAAGAGGACTGATCACATTGATATAATATACAGTGGATGATAGGTTAAAGAACAGATAGGTTAACGAACACTTTCACGAAATATTTTTATGTTCGGATAACGAACACTTTCAAGAAAGATTTTTTGTGTTTGGACGACAAACACATTCGGAGGTGATCAAGGATACACCCCTGAAATTATGGATGGAATTTTGACAACTGCTAGAGATCTAGAATTGGAGGTGAACGAGGATGACATATAAGAGCTCATAATGGGACATGAAGATGAACTGACGACAGAAGAACTCCAAGAAATTTTTAATGAAGAACACAGCGAAATGTGTCTCCTTCTGAACAAGAGGAAGACGGAAGATGACCAATGTCGACATGTGCCACTGAAGATCTTTTGAAAAAAGTGGGCGGATGTCAGAGCAATGGTCTTAGAAAGGCACCCAAACCAAGCTGAGTCAGTAGGGTTGGGTTTCTTTACAACAACAATGTTATTAATTACTTCCAGAAAATCCTCAAAAAGAGAGAAAAGCAATCGACATTGGACATGTTCTTCAACGCCCCTTAAGCAAAAAATGAAAAGGACTAATTAATATGCAAGGCTATATGTATGTATTATTTTTTTAAAAAAACTTACTAAGAAATTATACATTTTTAAAATTTAATTTTTAGGGTCTCCAGAACTAATTAATCGATTTCACATAGAAGTCTATGGTGAATCGATGATCGGTTAACGAACAATTCGGATAGCGAACATAGTCTTGGAACGGATTATGTTCGTTAACCGATCACCCAATGTACTGTAAGATCCACAACCGGTAACTCTCACCAACACTTTCAAGCTAAATATCTGAATTTTTAGGTGTATTCGCTGTATAACGTGCGTCTTCTTTTCCTCGAAGAAGCATGAAATGCGCATATGCAATGCTCTTATGTTTTTTGACGTCATTTATGCGAGATACTATGCCAGACTTTTGAAAAAATGATATACATCTAGAACTACAACACTTAATGTTCATTGCGTATGTCATCTCTTTTGAATAAACAGAATTTTGATCTATGTACGAGTAATTTTTTTCCTATGCTCTTTTTTATTTTATTTTTAAAGCTATTATTTTATTTGAAATTATACATATATATTGAAGCAAATTAAATGATACATATTAAGAAAGGAAATAATCCACTTCATAAATTTCAGACAAATTAATCTATTCAAAAGTCTAAGGCGAAAATGTAGTTCATTTTGAGTGAATACAAAATTATGTAAAATGTATTCATAACCTGTAAAAAAAACAATGTTTCTGCAATGAAAAATTTTAAAAAAACTACCATAAATTGCAGCAATATTAGGTTTTTAAATGATTTTAAAAAATATATACTTACATCTTCAATAAATGCCTTTTGTTATTGTTATTCTACGTTTTTAAAAAGTTTCCAATTCCGTGTATAAAAGCATTTTATGCCAACTAATGAGGAATATATGAAAAGCATTTGTATAATATGCTCTTAGAAACTTTTATATTCATCAATTTAAAGAAATATTTCTCATTTATAAGCTGTAAAAATCAATTTCCTTTCCCAAGTTGCTCATAATTCTGTATGGGAAATGGAAACCAGATGTAAAAGAGATAATTTACTTTTTTGAGGCAATAAAAATCATCATCAAATATAAAATATTTTCTGTGCACTTTCGTATCTCAAATAAAATATTCCTTGAATAAAATTCGTTTCTTTATGATGATAAAATGGTTTGAGTATGTGTGTCGTTTCAATTCCCTTATAATAAGTCACCATTTGTAAAAAAAAAAAAAAAAGTCATTTCTACCATTTTCTCTAGGCTGTTAGTTTATAAAATAATTTAAAGCAGCAGATAAATCTTAAAATCATTACTCCATGTTAATAACAATGAACAAATTTCATTTAAAGTGCCATTTAATGAATGTTTAAGAAAATTAAAAATTCAGAATTTTCCAATAAAATTGAACTCCATTATTTGTTTCAAAAGGTATACACATAAAATAAACTCCACTAAACGAATAATTATATTTGATTTTTTTTTATTAAAGACGAATAAAAAAAATTTTTTTGAGCTTCATAAATTCAACAACTAGAAAATTGTAAAAAAGTGCAAATAATACAAAATTGGATAAGAAATCCTACTTTTATCTGATGTATTAATTCGAAATACATTTCATTTTTTAAAACTTTTATTGTATTTTTTAAAATAAAAATAAAAATTAAACTTATTAAAAGAGTAATAATATATTTTTTCTTTATATATAATCTCTACTAATTTTTTTTGGATATTTAAATAATTTTTTACGCAGTGTAAATGATTCAGGAATTTATATTTGTATCAATACACTAGTAATATTTTTTTTTAAAAAAAATAAATTTTAGATTTCATATTCATTTCTTTGAAAGATTAACACGAAAAACAATGAATATTTTAATCTGCATTCATATTTTTATGTTTCACTTCTTTTTTAAGAAAACTCGAGATATTTAATTTTACAACTGGCAGCACATTTAGATTAAAATTTTATATAAAGCTTTTTGAAAATCTATTTTTGATATTAAATTTCTAGTAATGTATTTGCTGAAGCTTTTCAGAAGAGGGGAATGGATAAAATTTTAAAGTAAATTATGCAATGCACTACTTACATTTAAAGCTTCCAGGCTGTTGTCTTCATATTCTATTATTTTTGTAATAGCATAATTAAAGAAAAGAATTTCGATGACCAAAATTAAAAACTTGTGGAAATCGAAACAAAATACTTAGTTATAACACACGCATGTTAGGTTTGAATACATAATATAGATTGTGGTTTTGTTGCTCTAAAAAGTAATATAATTTAATAAACTGTTTTCCGCATACTATAAGTATTATACTAAAGAGTGTTTTTTTTCCTGGTATAGAAGTTTAAGTTGGCATTACTTTCCAAGATGGCGATTGATTTAACAGGAGTCAAGTGATTTATTCTCAGTTTGGTTTGGCAATTCATCAAAACGATCATCAAGCAAGGCGTAGATTCGTCGAATGGGCCCAAAACGAGATTGCCGTTGTTCCCGATTTTCATAAGCGAATTTTGTTTAGCGATGAAGCGCACTTCTGGTTGAATGGCTACGTCAACAAACAAAACTGCCGCATTTGGAGTGAAGCTAATCCACAAGTGTATGTCGAAACACCGTTACATCCAGAAAAACTGACTGTTTGGTGCGCTTTATGGGCTGGTGGAATCCTTCTTCAAAAACGATGAAGGCCACAATGGTACAGTCAATGGTGATCGGTAGAGAGCCATGATTACTAACTTTTTCATTCCTGAATTGAACAATCATGATGTTCAGGAGCAGTGGTTCCAACAAAACGGCGCAACATGTCACACAGCTCGTGCCACAATCGATTTATTGAAAGACACGTTTGGCGACCACCTAATTTCCCGTTTTGGACCTGTGAATTGGCCTCCAAGATTTTGTGATTTAACACCGCTAGACTATTTTCTGTAGGGCTATGTAAAGTCATTGGTCTATGCGGATAAGCCACAAACGCTTGACCATTTGGGAGACAACATTCACCGTGTTATTGCCGATATACGGCCACAAATGTTGGAAAAAGTCATCGAAAATTGGACGTCCAGATTGGACTTCATCCGAGCCAGCCGTGGCAGTCATATGCTAGAAATCATATTTAAAATGTAATGCCACAAGATTATCTTGCGAATAAAAAAAATCATGTCAATCCAGTAATACATCGTTGTTTTATTGCAATTTAAAGTTCTATACCTCTAAAAAAACACCCTTTATAATCCAGGGTTTGGCAGATTTGTAGCTGTGGCCGTTCCACAAACCAATCGACTAGCAGATTAAGAATTACCAAACATTTACACTTTTATTATATATTAAACTTTGTTCATTAAAGAATATTGATTGAGATGAAATAAATAACAAAAATATATAACTTTTCCTTCATTAAAAATAAGAACAATAAATAAAACTGTACCTATATTTTGTATTTTTAAGCATACATATTAAAGTAAGAAATAAATAACTGAAAATATAAGTATTGTTTTAATATAATTAAATAAAAATATGAATATTTTAAGATGACCTTCATTCTCCAACTCAAAACTTCATATCGCGATATGTGGGATAAAATATGTAAAGATCAATATGCAACGAATCTGATTGTTCAGTTATTGAATGACTTCTTTGGTTACTCAAAATATTGAATTAAGCAATTAATCTAATCAGAAACGACTTCCAATACTTTAAAAAAGTAGCTGTCACAATTTATCGTTAAAATTATCTTTTCCATTTTTCATAACTCCGTAAAATTTGCTTTATGACTCTGGTGTTGTTAGTTGAATAAACTCTATTTCAAAATTATTAACTTCAATCCACACAAAAACTGACAAATTTGCAGATTGGTGTTGTTTAACAGTGAGAAATGTACCACATACAAATCGTGGTACAAGGGCCTATGCTGCCAACGCGTGGTGTCGACAATACAAAAAAAAATGTTCTTAATTCCTTTCTTATAATTCCAGTTTTATCTCCTATTTCTATTTTAGACTTATTTTAATAAAAAAATAATTTTATTCTTATTTTTAATGCTAGTTTAGTTTGTTGTCCAACTTATATTAGAATAATTTTTCATCATTTAGTGTAATTAAATACTTGCGAAATATTTTTAATCAAACAATCACGAATCGACTAAGAATTCATTTCCTAAGAATACAACTGACCGGGTTAGCTGAATGGTCTCGTTGCAAAATCAATATCGGAATTGTTTATGTCAAGTCTTGGATTCAATTCCTAATAAAAAAAGATTCGTCGTACAGAGAAGTTGAAGCATATTTGCTTTGTCGATGTTCAAAGTCCTCACGTTGGTGATATGTTAAAGTTTGGAGAGGGGAATGCCAGCTTAAGTATGTACCTCATTTGGTCGTAACTGAAAACTATGAAATTGGTCATCAATAGTCTCGTGTAGTTTCAAATACGATGCTGATAAACAATTAATACATATTTAAAGAATACAAAATAAATTATAGTTAAAAATTATAAGTTATTGCTGCTATGAAAGTTCAAACTCTTACATTATCTAGGAATTATAAAAAATCTATGCACTATATTAAAATAAACACTTGTAAGACTGCCTCATTTTATAGGTTAAGTATTTGTAATAGTAATGGAAATTAATTTATGCCTATTTTTAAATTTTTATTTTACGTTCCTTTAAAGTAATGCAATCTATAAGGAATCATTACATTCCATAATAATATGTATTAGATACTCCAAAAAACTTGATTCTTTAGTTAGTATAAATGCAGATACATATTTATGTTCATATGACTACTGCATTTAATAAATATTAAAGTTTTAATACTTCTGAAAGATAATCTTTAAAAAATATGTATCAATTCATAATTAAATATTTCATTTTCCACTTTGAAATAACATTTGTAAATGTAAATTTACAGCCCTTAAATGTTATCAAAATATGTTAAAAATATATAAAATTGCTATACATATCAAAAATAAAAAAGGTTTATTAGATATTCATTATTACTTTTACATACATTATTTAGTTCAAAAACTTTCTCATTTTAAACACCTACTCAATCAGCATGTTTATTAATTTCTAAAAACAAAAAACATTTTAAGGAAACGTATTTTAAACAGTAAATTTTAAAAAAACTGAAAGTAAACTTTCAATTTTCAAACGTATTTAATAAGTTTTTAATGCACTCTCTTTCATACAAAATCTTTTATATTTCTTTATAGAAAAAATGAATAATGTTCGTAATTTTAATGAGATTTAAAACATAATATATATACATATATATATATATATATATATATATATATATATATATATATATTTATATATATATATATTATATATATATATATATTATATTATATATACATATATATATTATATATACATTCGGTTTTTTAGAAATTTATAGTTTGAATTTATAATATATTTTTATATATATTTTTTATATATACATATATATATTTATTTTATATACATATAGCTTGAATATATATATATATATATATTTTTATATATCAAATATATATATTATACTATATATATTTTTATATTTATATTTGGGCGTTTGATGATTATATATATAATCCAAAATATAAAAATACGAATAGTTTTACAGATAATTATAGAACCTAAGATAACTATAGTTTTTTTAAATAATATGAAGAAATAGGCACAGTAGTACAATAATAAACTCCTGGCCTTAGAATATATATATATATATATATCTATATCTATCTATCTATCTATGTATCTATCTATATATATATATATATATATATATATATATATATATATATATATATGTTTCAAATTAACTTTCAAACGGTTTGATGAGAGATGAATTATATTGTAAATCACTTTACAAACTAGATATTTTCATTTATAAGAAAAAAATCCTTTTTGCCATAATGTTTGTTTATTCGTTATACTTCCCATTACTGAATACATTTTTAGGATAATGAGTTAAAAAAGTGTAATTACAATTCTACTTGAATGATATCATCCTGTTTAAAATATTTCTGCTCAATAAAGTGCAAAAGCAGAATGGACCAAGGAAATACCAAAGTAATAATAAGGAAATAGGAATGGGGGGTCCTTATTTATCATGTGTATTAAAACTTTTTACAAACCTCTGCTGTTGAAATAATCATGCAGGAAACCAAATATCATCTTACACAAGCAGAAAACCAGACAGATATTTATTAAAAAAAGATTAGCCATTGAAAAGAAATCCGATCCTTTATTTGTAATGGCCATCCTGCCCTTTTTCAGAAAATGCAATGAATCCATGGAAAGTTTGTATTTTCGCCCCCAATGCTGAATTATTTCACTTTGAAAGATAAAAAGAGGCCGCTTAAATTACAAATCATATTTTTAAATCGAAAAAGAAATATAGCTTCCATGGAATATTTCTAGTTCCTCTCAGTGGGCAATTACCATTCTGTTTTCGAAGCAGAAAGAACAATAGGAGAAAAGACAAGGAAAGGATGAAGTGACAACGAACTAAAGTGAAAAATCATTCAAGCTTTAAAGAATTTGTTCACAAGATATATCTAGGAGCTTTGCTAAATATTTGTTTAAAAGTAAAGTATAATTGAAAAATTTCTTTGCATTTCTTTTGCTACGAAATACTTTGAAAAGAATTCTGAAAAATAGTTTTAAGAACGGAGAAAAAATAAATGAAAATAAATTTTAACATTCTTGCATAATGATCCTTCCAACATGAAAGTTGGGAGATGCTCTAATAATTACACCACCCACTTAAATGCATATTTGTTAGCATTCCTTTTCTTTCTCACAAACGATAGATGAGGAGAGATTTAGAATTTTGGGAACTAAATTCCAAACGTCCTGTTATTTGAATGGAGTATTATGCTGTTTTCTTCTTGAAATGAATTCTTTTCATAAATCACAATGCAGTATTGATTAGAGAAAATTTTATTTTTTCCATTCAAGTGTAAGGAATGTATTTTTATGAAAAAAATAAATGTGCATTTATTCAGAGTTATTTCATAGGAATAAGATGCATTTTAAATATTTTATGAAGAACGCTAGAATATATATAGCTGGCACTATGTTTTAAGTTAATAAATATAAGTGTAAATGTTATATACAAAATTGTGTTATAATACCAACTATTTCTAATACATGTAAAAAAACTCTTATAGAGTATTTTTATACATGACTTTTCAAATGAAATTATTCTAATTTATTAAACAATTAAATAACATTAATTAACCAAAAAATATTTTTCTAATTTATTTTAAATTCTATTTAAGCTTTAGAGCTAGCCCTTGGAAAAATATCTTAAAATAAAGTGTTAATCTCCTGACCTTAGTTAAACAAAAATAGAGCAAGGTGTGCTATTACTAATAAGATATTTTATTAAAGTGTTTACAGCTAAGAAAGTGAAAAATAACTCATTACTTTTTAATTATAGTGATATAAACAACAATCTAGTTTTACATAAGTGAAAGTTTATTTCGGTTGGTTTCTGAACGAACAAAATTTTGATTATACTACAGTAGTTTATACAAGAACATATTGTAACATATGATAAACCTTTGCAGGCTGTTTTGTTTATAAATCTTTTAGTTAATAAAATACAATTAATTCTTAATAAGCATGACTAGGATCAACTGGATTGAATTTAAGTTTTCTTATATTATATGTTGCATAAAATTTACACATTTTTATTATATCACGTTTTTTTTTTCTTTTATCAGGTTTATACTTGCACTTCTAATAAAATTATGCATGTACTTTTAAAATAAAATTAGCGTGTATCTGTAGTAAACATTGGCATGTGTATCCTTTTTTTTAAACTTTATTTACAACCGAATTCAACTTTCTTATAAACAACGAAGTATGTGGATGTAAATTAATAAAAATATAACTAAAAATTAAATTCAAATTTAAAACTTGACAAAGCAAACCACACACTTAAGTTATTTAATAAAAAAGTATAATATATAATTTATATAAATGCCAAAAAAGGTCGATGTATTTTGTAAGTACTTTTTGTATGTACTTTCTGGCATTGAAAATGCAACACAAAAAAGCAGCAGCTTAAAAGAAAAGAAACTAAAACAACAATGAACAACAAATGATATTTGCTTAAAAAAGATATTCGTAACAAAAAAATAATCTTCTTAGTACGTTGCAAAAACAAATTGGCTGCGATCGATATACAAACCAACACGTTTAGAAACAGAAGGAATGAAAGTAATTACGGTGTTCCGTGAGGGGTGGTTCCATATTTTCTATCAAACATTTGCTACAATTAGTCTTTTGAACGCACAGCTACCACGGCATATACGCGACAACCCTTACGTGTCAAAAGTGTTCAATTGGTGAAAGATCAAGGAAGCATCTCCACATCTTACACAGCACTATGTCTGACGAATGTAGTGAGCGTTCTTATGTTATTGTGCTTGTAAGAAGCCAGCTGGTATATTGGGCTTCTTCCTATTGTATTCTTAACCCCACGTAATGTAGCTTACTACTCATTTTTAAATTTTAGTCAAAGTTATTAACACTCCGAAAATCAACTCTTAAGCCCGTACATAGTTTGCCCGTACATTGTAGGGTTTACCGAAAATTGGCCCTAACTGGTTTGCCCATATGCTGTAAGGTAGGGGTGTCAAACTCGTATGATATTACGGGACAAATGGCCGATTTTACTATAAGTTAGGAGTCGCATGGTTACGATTTTCAAAAAATCAATAAAATACGATCTTTATAATATGTTATTCATTTATTTAATCTAAAGCTCAATGCATTGCATATTATACATATGTAGTTGTTTTAATTTCATGTTATTTTTTAAACTTACAGTAAAATTTCGGCGTATAATGCGCACTTTGAACACAAAAAATTAAACCGAAACTTAAGGGCGCATGTTATATACGCCGGGTATAAAGTTAAATCGCTTTAAAAATAATAAAATGCATGGTCATAAAAAGATTTACTTCTACAAGTATCGAAAAACCGTTTGTTTTAAAGAAACGACTAGATTTATGAACTTAAAGAGTTATTGTTCTAGAAGTTTACACTTTTTTTTCTTTCAAAAGTCTGGGATAATATCTCGAATAAATGACTTCAAAACATAAAAGCAATGCATACTATAATTTCAGATTTTTTTATTAAACAAAGGGTGCGCGTTATACGGCGAATGTACCTAAACACTTAAAATTTCCGCTTCGAAGTATAGTTGTGTGTTATACACCGGTGCGCGTTATACGCCGAACTTCACGGTAAGCAATACATATTTTACATTTTTTATAAATATATACATATAGCAGTAAATAAATTAAAAAGAAGACTAATAAATCCTAAAACATCTTAAGAACAAACCGAAAGAACCAAAAACATGGAACCATTACAAACAAAAAAAAGAGAAATATAGCTACAGTGGAAAAAACTATTATGGTTTCCCGAGTTGTCACTCGCTTAGGACAGTGAAACAGGGTTAAGCAGTGTTTTCGATATCTCAACCTTCCCCTTCAGTGGAAACTTTTGAGATAATATAGGAGATAAACCAAGCCAAAGGCCCAAAAACCCACGTGGGTGAAAATAACATCAATAGAATAGAATTGGAAACTTAAATTACTATAGGAATCTGGACGAAATAGACAAATATAAATATGTATAAACAAAAATAATTACAATAGAGGTTAATAATGATTATGACTATAAGTAATAATAATGAAAATGTGCAAAAAAACTAAAATCTTATACCCGATGTATTCCAATTCTAATAGCATTCTAATAACGCCAAGCTCACAAAAAACCAGCATAACTAAAAATATATATATATATATATATATATATATATATATATATATATATATATATATATATATATACTAGCTGGTATACCCGTTTTTCGCACGGGTGAACTAAAAAATTAAACAAAACAGATTGAAGGATAAAGAAGTTTTTAATGAGTTAATTTTACGTGAACTGCAAATTAAACAAAACAAGCTTTTTGCATAGCTCAGCTAAAGTAAAAAAAAAAAGAGAGAGAGAGAGAGAAATAAAACAACTTTGTTAAATTTTAAATATGTAGATCTAATAGCTGATAAAAAGGATTTTTTTTTATTTATAACTCCGCGTAACACTCTTGAGGGTCGATTTTTGAAAATACCTTACTAAGCTGATCTCTGCTCAGCAAAAGTAACACATAGTTAAAAGTTTTGTGTAATGAACGCTTAAAATAGAGTAAATAATTTTTATCTGAAAGTATAATACATTACTATTATATTCTGTAGTATTTATTTTCTGTTAAAATTGTAATATTCGCAAGCGACGCCGTTTCTTAAATTATAAAGAGGATTCAATGAAAAACATAGCGAAATGCTAACGATAGAGTCAAGTTGGCAAATGCCTAGCTACATTCATAACTCGAGCTTTCTTAACGGGCCGTAGGGGAGCGATGCACGTTAATACTTTATCCAACCGCATTATGATTTACTGCAGTTTTTTTTCATAAAATATTTTTTTGGATCAATACATTTAAAATTAAGGGATATACATAAACAAAATACTCCACTTTGAAAAATTTAATTCGTTAGAGCTAATAAATTAATTAAAGATATACCTCTGTGTATAATTAATTATATATAATGTTCACTTAAAATAAGTAGTCAAAGCATTTTCCAAGGTATTCACTAACATACAAAAACATAAGACACTTAAACTTTGACTAAAACTATTTTTTCCGGACAAAAATAATAATCTTTGAAATCCGCTGAAAACGCAATATCTGCTACAAACTACTCGCCTTCCCCGCTAAAATACTCATCATAGAACCCATTGCGCCATATATCTTGGAAGAGTGGATTTCAAAAAATATTCCTGCTAAGTATTGGTAGAAGTTTCCTTCTAAATTGGTGTGGTGTGGTAGTTAGGAGAAGAGGGTGCCACCTCAGGTGTCATCCACGTCACTTGACCATGGTTCAAAATTACGTGATCCGTTGCCAAAAGCCCTCGTGTAGCTAAACAGTATGGCATTAATATTCACTCTTTCTCACACTCCAAAAAATACAGTACAGTATTTATTGCGTTTTTAAGTGTAAAAATAATTATATATGCCTATTCAATTAAAATTATAGCGTTAGAATTTACCAATAACCACAAACAAATTTTGAAAATTTGTCCAAATAATGCAGTGTGAAAGAGAAAATTTATTTACTTTATGTATCAGAACTGACAAAAGCATTTATTACGAAAAAAGATCAATTTCTTACTACCAAATGTGCATAATAAAATTACAAAAAAACAATAAAATAAAGAGAGATTTATAACAACCTCTCCCTTCAAAACTTAGTTTTATTCTGAAATAAAAAATAATAATAATATGCTGATCAGAGGAATTAATTAGAAGCGAGCACCTTGCGTTTCCAAAATAAAAAGAGTTCTTTCACAAATAAAAGATAGATATATGTTGACGTGGCCTTTTTTGCAGCGCAAGCCAGAATTGCTCGCAGATGGCAGGATTTTTTTCTACTTACTTGACGAATATCGTTATATTTTGGACACTTCTTATGATATCTTTATAAATTATAGTCTATGCTATAAATTATAGCCTTTGTGCTTTTCTGATGTATAAGCTATATTACTGTAAAGTTTCATTAAAATCCATTCAGTTGTTTTTGCGTGAAAGACCCACAAACCTTTTCGCATTCATAATATATTATATATATATATATATATATATATATATTGTTTAAGAATTTCTGTTTAACATCCCTTTTTTGAAGATCTTTGACATAATTTTTTTCACAAAGCAAGTCATCAAGATTTGATTAAAAATACTGAGCTGATGTAATTTTTTATATTGACGATAAATTGTGATTGGTATTAATCTTATCGTTCTGAATTCTCACTATTTTTCATTAAAGAAAATAATTGCCAGCATTAATAAGTGCTTCTTAAACAGTTTTTTTTCGCGTGAAGAACAATAATTTTTAGGAAAAAGATCTACTGGAAGATAAATAGGAATATGTATAAAATTCTATGACTTCAACTTCCAAAATTTTTGTTTCAACAAAGAATCACATTGGGTTTCACTTAATGTATTTGTAAGCTTCCATTAACAATGTAAATATTGATAGGTAGAGATAAAGTAAAAGTGTGCGAAATTATAACTAACAGCTTCTAAAATTAGAATTAATAATTCTGTTCCAAACAATTTATTTTTGTGAGCGAATTCAACATATTTTATGGTATGGGATTTAATCCGCAGATATTGATAGCTTTCAAAGTGAGACAAGTTTTATTTTTGCTATTTATATTTTCACCAAATTAATAATATTTAATGTAGTGTAACAACATGATTTTTGTCTTTAAGCTTAAAATTTTCATTAAGATACCTTGTAATATCATCTGAGAAAGCCAGATTCTTCATCCATTGTCCATTTTTTTAATTCAGCACATTCATAATATTTTTATTTCCATGAAAATTCTAATTTTGTCCAGCAAAATGGAGAATCATTTTAACACTTTATGATTTGAAAGCCATTGAATTCCCACATGATATGATAGGTCAGTGAATTCATTCTCATTGCATATTTGAGAAATGCATCTAATTTACACTGATTAAGTAAATGCTCTCGAATATAATTTACAATTTTGGTGACAATTTTTAAAACACGTCACATGTTTAAAACTTTGTAGCACAATACTTGCTGGAGTATAAAACAATGAAAAGGCTCAAAAGTATTATTGTTATGCTGTTTGCATATTTCTTTTCATCTAGCAATAACTCTTTTAGTAATAACAATCATGGTAGACGCATCATTATGCAAGGCAAACCAACTTTTCCAAAAGTATAACTTATACTTCTTCAAAACATCTATATAACTACATTAAAATATCAGCTCCAGATGTTACAATATGAATGTTTTCGAAAGGTTCTTCACTTATTTTTGTCATCATTGCATGCTTGAAAAAAAGCAACCAGCTGAGTGAAATTTCGAATCCGTGTACTGTCATCAAATTTGCAATGAAGTAGGCTTGAAATGTTGTTATGATTGAATTATGCCAATTTCTGAAATTCTCGGCTATTTCATCAACTCCGCTACCATCAATATTTCGACTTAAACTTACATTTTTAATTTACTTTGTTTGTGCTGGAAATAATAATGCCACTGTTTTAAATACACATTAACTAATAAATTCCCTTTCACTGATAAATGACTTCAATCTGCTTGCGAGATTAAATGAGAGAGAGAGAGAGAGAGAAGTAATATATAAGTTTTACAGCAGTTGTACAGTGTTCAACACATTTAATGCGTGTGCTTTATTTTTTTTAAGAATTTACCGCACACGCACACGCAATCTGGACAATTTATCTTCACAAAGTTTTGCTAAAGTTGGTCATAGTTTGTTTCATGATTTGTATCATAGTGACTTTTAAGAATACTATAGCGACTGACATAGTTTATATTTGTATGACATATTTGAATCTTATTTTGAACACAAAAATTATTACAGTTGGCATTTTCTTGAAAACTACGGCGTTCCTTTTGAATTGATCTTTCTTTACTGACTGTTGAAATTTGATTATTCTTTCGTTCGAAAATGACTAAGTATACACCATCCTTTATGTTAACCATCCTGAATATTTTTTTAAATATTAAAAAAAACATGTTTGATTGCCTCTCGCTGATTGAACACTCTATACAGTAAATGAGGAAGATAAATAAAGGTCACATACACGAAGAATAATGTTCCATCCATAGTAAATAATTTGTCTAATTCATTTCAGAACTTAATAAAATAATTTATATTATAGTAAAATAATCAGAGAGATGAAAAGGTTCAAAAAATATAAAAAATATCTTTTATCTAAAGGTCATTTCTTTTATCAAAAAGGATTTCTTTTAAAACAAGAACAGTAACAGGTAATAGACAAATATATTGTAGATGTATATATACATATATATATATATATAAAGGTCCAAATTTCAAAATGAAATAAACTTTATATACCTGATATTTAAAATTTTTTAAACGCAGTCGGCGGACCACGCGTTTGACACTCCTGAAATACGGGCACTGATATTTTGTTCTCTCCATCTTTGGTTTGAACATATTTTTAGTTTTTATAGTGAAATTATTAGTGCTAGTACTTTTAAGAGATGCAGTTTGTACATGATACATAAATTCTTCCCATCCGGGATTTTCTTTGTATTGAAGGTAGGAATTTTTTTTCACTGAATGCATGAATTTAGATTCTTGGAAATATTCGATATAAAACAATGATTAAAAGACAATTAGCAATTTGTTGCTTGAGAAGAAAAGAAATTTAAGGACAATACAATAAAGTTGGTGTTATATATGTCCCCATTGACCCCATGTAAGACATAGTACTACACTGTTCTTCAAAGTTTGCGGGATATTCATACACACACACACACACACAAGACCATCAACAGTTTGAAAAAGATGTAAGAACATGAACTTTTTGTAAGTTGGAGAGAATTTCTTTTAAGGTATATAAAATACTCTCCATTGTGTGCATGCAGATTATACTTCTAAATTGTGCAAACATTTAGGATTTCTTGTGATACACAGTTACAAAATAAATAATTGTATGACAACTTTAAAATTGAAACTTAAAATAAAATTCTTCCATTTTTTAATATATTTTATTTTATTCCATTTTATTAACTTAGCCAGATGCAATAAAAAATGTGACTTATTTTGGGCAAAAAAAATGCCGCTAAGGGGGTGAAATATATCCTTAATTGTATTAGGTTGGGGGGGGAATCCATTAATTTTGCATGGAATTCAAGACATTATTGAACATGTTTTAGATTGTCCGATTTGGGTCAAGTACACACCATTTTGTTGTATAATTTGTTGCCATATTAAAGGTAGCTTCGTAATACCTCTCTAATAGTAGTCTTGATCCTTATTGGTGATAGACTCTAATAATTGATTTTCACAATTTTCTCTTGATAGCAATTTCTTATCACTCAGGAAGTTTTTCAATCCGAGAAAAAGATACTAATCGCTTGGTGACTAGTTCGGACTTTATGGTGGACGTGCTAAAACTTTCCAACCAAGCACTCAGAGTTTCTGGCGAGTCACTACAGATGTATGTGGCTTGGCGTTGTCCTGATGGAACGCCCCACCTCTTCTGTTGGCCAATTTTAGCTGTTTCTGATCAATCGCAAGCTTCAAACGGTCCACTTGTTGACAGCAGAGATCTAAATTTAGTGCTTGGCCATACGGAAGCATCTCCTATTAAATGATTTCTTTCCAGTGCCACCAAATACACAGTAGAACCTTCTTGGCCGTTAATCCTGTTTTAGGCACGCGTTTGAGCTAGTTAATCACGTTTTAATCACGATCGTTTTCGCACAATATTGTCGTATGTGACCCATTTCTCATCTCCAGTTACCATCCATTTAAGAAATGAGTCGACTTCATTCCACTTGGCCAAAGCTTTGCAGATGGAAATTTGATCCGTCATGCTTTTTGGTATTAATTGGTATTGCACCCAAATATCGAGTATCTTTTTGAATCCAATTTTTAGCAAATGGTTTAAAATAGCTTTATGGTCAATCTTTAGTTCCTGGGTGATGCTATGACTACTAGCATGCCGATCAACTTCGATTATTTCTGTGATTTTCGACGACGGGCCTTCCTGTGCAAGGTGCGTCTTTAACATCAAAAATGCCTTAACGGAATCGATGAAACCAAAATTGCACGTAAATAGCTGTTACAGTATCGGCACTATAAACGTCATTCACAATTTCACACCTGGCTTGCATTTTCTCCTTTATTAAAGAAAAAATGTAAACTTTTCCGAATTTTCTCTTTGTTGACTTCCCTTTTTAACACCCTGTAACTCACATTTGAATGAACCAAACAGAAAACAGCAATATATTTTTTGTGAGAAATGTCACCTTGACAACCAGCATAAATTACAAATTGTTTGATCGATACTTTACGAGATATCAACAATATAGTTATCTACCGAAAAATAAAGGATTTCTTTTCACCCAATCTAATATTAGAAAGTGTGACAATTCCATAAAAATATAAAAGTACGAGTATATGATCATTACAACACATTTTTAAATTATATATATTTATTTAGGTATTAATTAGGTATAATAATATTGCATCAATCGACTTTAATTCTAAGGTTTCTCAGTTTAAAAACCTTAAAGGAAAGTGATATGAAATGTTTGTAAATGTAGATATTGATTCTTCTGCCAAAACGAAGTTTTTGTTTATTAGGGGACTTGTGTCATAAATACCTTGAGTAAGTTTTACTTATTTTCCAAAAGTTTAATTTAATGCAGGTCTATGCTAAATGAAACACCAAACATAAAAGTAAAATATGATTATTATGCAGCCTCATCTTGCTCCCTTTTTAGAAAAAGGTGTTCAATTTGCTTAAAACGGAAATAAAAAGTATTTTATCAAAGGAAACTCGAAGTTTTAGTTTTGAAACCTTACATTTTACTACAAAAATATATTCAAAGCAAAAACTTACTTAACTTACTTTTTTACTTACGTAGACAGTAAATGGACATGGTTAGCGACAAAGACAAGCTTCATTGGGTCTCGAAGTTATCTCATAAAAGGAAAACTCTCAGGTGCAGCCAAAGTTTCTTGGAAAATGAAAGTGAATGTTTGCCCAAGTTTCTGTTTGAAATAACTTCCTTTTTGCTACGATGTTGAATTTAAGGTATTTAAATGCATTCCATCTTTGAAGAATAATAATTTATTTTTAAGCTATGACAAAATATCGGTGCGTTAATATGGATTCTTTTTTTTCTTTTATATTTCAGATTTAGAAATGTTCATTTAATGCCGAGATGAAGTTAACATTTCTGAATTTTTTTGGCTCTATTTTGCATCAGTAAATTAGTGCATGGATTCTTCCTCTTCAGATCTTTTTCATTAAATAGAACATAAAAATGACTTTTTTAGAAACTTTTAGATGAAGAAAAATGTATTAGAATGCTTCGAAAGATTTCCAGATACATAAATATAGACTACATTCAACATAGCAGATTAAAATAACAATGAAATAAAAAGTAATGGATGAGTATTGAAAATAGAATTTTCTACAAGAGAGATAATAACAAAAATAATTAAAATAGGAAAATCAAAGACAAATCTTACTTATATTTGTACTTTGCAACAAATTTATAAGACTCTATGTGGTGATCCCACAATAATGTGACAGATTTTGAGGGTATATATACATTATATGACTCACGAAGTAAGTCTTACAGTCTACCTTATTGCATCGATTTTAAATCTATAACTGGGAATACTAGTAGGTTATAAATTTATCGTTATATTTTAATATAGTATAGTGATTTTATTTATAACAATTTAATTTTTCCTAATATTATCATTTCCCTTCCATTTGGCACAGTGTATCGGCAAATTACAGGTGAAGGTTGGCTAGCCCTTACCTTGAATCGTTATACTTAGGTTCTATAGCTATAGAACCTAAGTATAACTTTTCTATAGATAAGAATATTAGGCACAATAGTACAATAACAAACTCCTGGCCTTAGGGACCACGACTGCAGGTGTAAACAAGTTTTAGGGCTGGCCAACCTTCACCTGTAATTTGTCTATACACTATGCCAGAGGGAAAGGAAAGAATAATATTAGGAGAAATTTAAATATTACAAATAAAATCACTATACTATTAAAATATAACGATAGAATTGTAGCCTACTAGTATTCACAGTTATAGATTTAAAGTCGATTCAATAAGATTGATTGTAAGACTTACTTCGTGAGTATAGCAACGAGTTATAATTCCCGCCAAATACAATACAGTAATATCAGTACCTCATAAAGTAATACATTATGATAGAATAATAAAAAGTGTATATATATACGTTTAAAAAACCATAAATATATATTGATATAATTATTTGTAGAAAACAAACAATTATAAGAATATTAAATAATAATATTATTATTTTATTAAACATGTGGTGTCATCTATTGAATACTTGTATAATTATTTAAAAAGACTACTATTAAAACATAATGCCAATAATAGTTATTAATACATATTGCATTTTCCCTGAGAGCAATTAGAAATCTAATTGTAAGGAAAGTTAGCAGAATATCCATGTTCAATACGTTGTTTAATAAAGATATTAAAATTTAAAAACATATTAGCTTTATAGCTAACTAATATATTATTACAGTAATTATAGTTTAAAATAATATTTACATATATAGATATAGATATAATTCATTGTTTAAAAAGTGTACATTAAGCATATCATAATAAAAATACTTACAAATCACAGCATAGCTTCCAGTTATTTTATCAATGTAAACTATGATAAAATTCTTTTGTAATGCATAAATTTTCAGTTTTATATTTATATAAGTAAAGACATAATGAGAATGGTAGCTAAATTTCATGAAGTCTGCTAAAATATTGTACGTAAATTCATCAAATACCTCTATCGGTAGTTCATATTTAATTGCAGATTTTATAATAAATGTATCCATATCATAAATGTATCATAAATTTAGAAATTACCTTCTTTTTTTAATTTATGGAATGATTTGCTATTTTTTTAAATAAAAAACATTCAGGCAGAATTTCTCTCTCTTTGAATAACACATTCTTAAAAATTCAAACTAATTACACTATATAAATGGTTTTCATTAACTATTTTTTTTTAAAAAAATGTGAAATTTTTGTAATTAAATTAGGACACCGGTTCCTTTTTTTGAATACGAATCATAAGTTGTTCCGCTTAAATAATTATTTAGTTAAATCTGTCGAGAGGTGAAACGTCCTCCCGTTGGTGTGGTGAGATAGTTAGGAGAGGGGGTGCCAGCTCAGTTGTCGTCCACGTCAGTTGACCATGGTTCAAAATTACGTGGTCCTTCGCCAAAAGCCCTCGTATAGCTGAACAGTGGGACGTTAATATTCTATCGAACAGTCATGAGGAAAAGAGAAAGCCCTATCAACACCGGGCTAAGAGGGGGGGGGAGAGTTGGAAGTCATTTTGAAAATGAGTAATAGAAGTGCTGATTTTGTGAATAAAAGGGAAGATTTATAAAAATAGAGAGAGCCCGTGCAACGCCAGGTCATGCAGCTAGTATCTTTATTAATTTGTGTTTTAACAGTATTGTTGTTATTGGAAACATTTAATCTGAAACTTGTGCATTTATTCATGATATCCTTTAAAATTTTGTCATTGATTATATTTAAGTTGCCAGTAACTACATGTTTATGATGACCATCAGTAAAATCATTATAGTTTATATATATATATATATATATATATATATATATATATATATATATATATATATATATATATATATATATATATATAACTATAGTCAAGATTTTTCAATCAATATATTTTATGATTAAATTTCAGAAATATTTATGAAGTTTCATTAACTAAAGCGATGCTTTATTATCTTAAAAAAGAGATAAAACTATCAGACTAGTGCTTAATTTGATCTCAATCTTTCAAACCCTTCAATAAGAAAATAAAGCGGTTTTAGCTAAACTAGGTCTGATAAAAGGTCTGAAAGTACCTTTTTCAAGGACTTAACTAGACAGTGAATAAGAGCTTTTATGCATTTCTTCCCTACCTCCTGTCTCTATTGTACAGTAAATAAAAAGTAGACTTGCCTTACTTCTATTCCCAAGGGAATTGTTAATGCCCTTTTCTTCTTAAGAGAAACATTTTATTTCCACGTAGAAAACGTCAGTTACTTTTTGTCTAGCAGTTTATGTAAGGTTTTAAGTTCCAATATCTCATGATAATATGATTTATTTGAAACTTGCTGGAATTTCTCTCAATGACTATATGAAATGTGGAGCTATGAAGATTCTTGTCAAATATGTCTTTTACTGTATTGAAACTTCGGAAGTTATACATAGTTTCGTACTTTACTCATTTCGTCTAGCTTTTAAAGCTCAGTTATGTTTTGAATGCTACATGTTGGAAAATATGATCCAGTACATTTAGAGTTCTTTCTTGAGAAATAAAGCATTTTGCTGATAATTAACAAAAAACATGTCCATATATTTTATTTTCCTCCTACATTATTTTCGGAAAATGTATGAATGTTATTTTCTATTGTGCATGACAGATTAAAGCTACTTAACACGCTTACAGCTTTTAATAGTTCCGTTTATTCATGACATTTAAAAAAATAGAGAAAGGATTTCTCCTCAAAATACACCAATGAGTATACTTTAGATATTTAATAGCATTTTATAGATATAATTGAAAAAGACTATTTAATTCTTCATAATACAGAAACAAATATATTAAGATATTTTAAACTTAGCTTTTTAAAAGGAAGAAAACATTTGATACTTTATTATATGGATTTTAAACCCCTTTTCAATTTACCACAATTATTTTAATCTATAATTGAATGATGTCTGATTTAAACAACATATAAACTATTTGTGACCTAGCCTAAAACTTACCGACTTATAGCCGAAGAAAAGCTTTAAAATGTTTTGAGTTTATCTTTAAAGAATAATTTTTAAATGAAATGAATGAGAAACTACAAAATGAATATCATTTTCACATATCAAAAATTGATGACCGATTATGAACATTTACATTGGAAAATGAATTTTACTCACCCATCATTAATAATTGTTTAAGTATATTGATAAAGAATATATTTGTAATTTTATTAGTGCTTTCCTTAATGATCATATTCTTGAAAGTCTTTCTCGTTTGATTCTTAAAGTGAATGAAGAAAAACTCATCATAAGTCCCTAATTTATTATTCTGATTAGACTTCTAATTTTAACTATGTTTTATACGTATACAATTCACTTCAAGAATAATCCATTTTAAGCACAAAAACTTGCAAACTAAATGATTTTTTAAAAAAATTAAATGAACCAAACTGCTTTAATTAAAATGTTTATAAATGGAAGCATATAAATGAATCTGACATTTTTAAGACTATTTTAAAAGATACAAAAGAGAGTTTAAAAAACATCTACACACACTCTTCATAAAAATGTCATGAGTGTTTCATATTTTTGTAATACAAATATTTTGAAAATCATTATATTGATTTAAATTTGTTCTGAAGTATATAGAGAGAGAAATTTTGGTAAAATATTCACATTGTGAGTGTGTGTCTTCAGAATCTTTTTTTGTTAAAAAAAAAGAGTATTAAAGATTTAATTTTTTTACATTTTTTTCAAATCTATGAATTCAAATGAAGGGAAATAAACTCAGTAGCTTTCCCAAAACTTGCGAATATTTCTTAAAATATATTACTAAGCATAGTATTTTGTATTTAAATATTTTAAGCAAAAGAACACATTACACTCACGTCGAGTATGTCGAGTATTTCTCTCATTAAGAAAAAAATTGGAATAGAGGAATAAATCAATACATAATTTTTTTATCCCTGTACAAATATAAAAAAATCGAGATTACTTCCCCTTCTTAAAAACCTTTAAATAAAACAAGAAGAATACTCTAGGCTTCCAAAATCAACTCTTTGAAATACACAAATTAAAATAGTTCCCAATATTTGCATCTGAATTTTCATGAATAAATAAGGATGTACAAATGAATTTTATTTAGTCATATTCTGTGTACTTATTAAAAACATTTTTCGATAAGCTATGAATTTGACTTATGATATTTTAAGAGCGACAAATCACGTGCTACAATGTTGAGAATAATAACATATTTGATGATTGAATCTGCATACATTCATAGAAGAATAATTTTGTATCACAAAATGAATTTTTCATAGCATCAGTATTAATGTAATAATGGTTCTGACACAGAAATCCATAGTTTGCATGAATTATTAAGCAGGAAGTTAGAATTACTAATGAACACGCGCGTATTCTGAAAGCACAGTTTACGTGAGAATATATAACTATAGGCAAAACAATGGCCTTTTCTGCAGAAATAGATTTACAGCTCATATTAAAATGAAATAAATTCTATGTTACATAATTTCAATTTTGTAGTACTGAATACTTTTATGTTGCAATGAAGTGTTTGTGTTTAGTATACTTATTGTAGTCATTTTCCTAAAAGAACAACATTAAACTCTTATAAATGGCTATGTTGGAACTGAAATAAATAAGGAAATCTTTAGGAGAAAGACAGATATTTTAACATTATGTTAAAGGAAATTTGACATTAATAACTGAATTTTTTTTTCAAATATACTTTAAAAAAACTTTGCTTGATCTTATGGAAATAATACCCTCCAAATAGATAAATGTCAAGACATTGCCAGTACTGTATATTTAAAATGTTTATTTTCTGGGGACCACTAGCTTGAAGGTGACCTATTTTGACAAAATAAATAAACGGATGCATATGGATATGATGTATTTTTAAAAGTATTTGTTAGGGTTGACTTTTTTATTCCTGAATTGCCTAGAGGGAAAAAGGAAAAATATTTTTCTCATACTTTTTAAAACAAGTTGTTCACAAAAAATACATTAAACATAAAGTGTCACTCTTAATTAATTATACGTGCCATTGCAATACTATATTAAATGAAACATAATAAACAATATGATAGTTTAAAAGTAAAATTAGAATAGTTCTCAAATCAGACTTGAATCATTAGATATAATTTTGTTTTAAATTTAACCATTTATCTTAGAAAATTACTCATTGATACCGAAAAAATGAAAAGCACAATCTTATAAAGACTATCGTGGTATCTCTTTCTTATGTTAATTGAGGAGAATATACCGGGTAATATTTAGATTCCCGGTAAATGGCTGATACGAACGCAATGTGGAGAGTACACTGAATCAAATTCGAAATGGTTACCAGCGAGAATTTACAAATATTTACATTTATTCACAACCTCTCGGAGATGATTGCATGATATTCTGGCAAGTTACTGTGTAAGAATAAGTTTTGTACTTATCTGAACAAGATGCAACCTCTGGACTTTAGCAATCCCCAAACCTCCGTAATCAAATACCAAAAATAACGACAATGTGGCTTAGGCACTAATCATTGTGGTAATATCACCTACAATATCATCTCTCTTTTCCTGCCCATCTTCTCTAAACCTGTACCATCATCTCGTTTATTATTTATACACTATACAGTTATGACATTTATTTGTATTAAATGGTTGTTCTAGAATTAAGTGGAAAACAAAGCCGAGAGTTAGAGGACAAACCTCGCAAACAAATCATTGTTAAAAATGAGCACTTTTTTAAATATAGAACATTTCTCTTTTTGTACGAGTATATTATTTTCTAGAAAATATCATTTCAAATCATTGTAGTATAATACGAAAAAGATTTTTTAATTAGTTAAACTAAATTATAAACAATTTTAACCCACTATCCTATTTAGAGGACAGCTGAAAAACATCATGTGAAAATAGTTATATTTACTTTGGGAATATTTTGTCAATTGGAGCAAGTAGAAATATCTGTTAGTTTCTTCCAGTGTGAGGTTTGTTTTTCTCCTCCTGCCCCCTTTTCCTCTGAACTTTTTGCATTTTCATCGAATTAGTGGGAATGATTTGTATTATCTCTTTGCAGAATTCCTATTCAGTTTACTTTGGACATTTGGTGGGGCATTTTTTGTGTCATAGAACACCTTCATTATCATCCTGGTGGTTAATTAGATTTATATTATTCTTAGGTAAATTTTAGAATATTATTTTTAACTGTACTCTAAATAGGACAGTGGAACGATGCGCATGCAATTGATGCATTTTTTCTTTTTTTAACTAAGAGTAAAAATAAAATAATTTCATATCTAGTACTTCACATATGCTGAGTTTCCAGTGCAAAGGTTTCTGAAGTTAGAAAAAGCGTTAGAATTATTAAATAGTTTAGATTCACAAAAGAGAGCTACATTAAAATTGCTGTGTTACCACCAGAAGCCAGTGAACTAACTGATGGATCTGAACGAGATGAGAATGAAGTAAATAATGATGAGAGTGTACTAAACACGATGTTCCTATGTCTCTGTATCTGGATGTTAGGATTTGAGATAATTTTCTGCCTGAACAAAGCTTTAGTTCTTCGACAATAAAGAACAGAGAAAATCTAAAAGACACCAGTCATCTTGGAAAAAGAATGAATCACCGCAATATACAAAATAAGAACCACAGGCTGAAACAACTACAAATGACTTTCTCAAACAAATAGAAACAGCATTGAAAGTAAAACTCAATCAGAGTATTTTGAGTAGTTATATTACAGTGAAGTTTATGATTTCATTCTAAGAGAAATGGCGCGATATGCAAATGATGTAAAAAACGAAAACGATTTCTTGATCTCTGCAAATGAAAAAAAAAATGTTTACATAAGAGTTTTGTTTCTAACTGGTTATTTGCAAATACCTATGAACGTTATTGCAGGTCAGAGGCTGAATATCTTTGCTTTTCCCTGGTGGAAAATGGCATGCCACGAAATCTTTTGCAAAAATTCTAATCTTATTTACACTATGTGAATAATGGAACTGTAAGTTAGCATGCATACGAGTAATCCTTCATAATAAAAACTTTGTTTTCCATACTTAAATCATTTTATGAAATTTGGAGGCGAGTATGAGGAAACAAAAATAAAGTTAACGCGAAGAAGCGAATTTGATAAATTCTTACAATGGGAGATGTGGATCACCACGACTGGTTGGCTGGACTTCATTCCTTTAAAACTCGTGGGAGCAAAGTACTACTGGCAACTTTTCATACATTCACTCGATATGCTATGGTAGAATCTTGGAAGATGTAGAATCTTGACTGTGCTTTCTGATGCAAAATAAGACATCTGGAAAGACAGTGATGATCAGTTTAATTTTAAGCGAGAAGAATATAGAGCATTTGCCAAAAAGAGATGCGCAAAGGGAAACCAAAAACATACTGTGCCATATGTGACCAAAACCTTTCCACCAAAATTTGAGTGAAATTCAACTGAAAAATGAACTATTTTGTAAAAAAAGTATTATTCAAATATAGTGAACTTTTGTAGTCAGAAATCGCCTTTCATCATTGAAGAAACACTAAAACTTGTAAGTGTCAATTGTATTCCCTTTATCCCATTGTCCTATTAAGAGGACGGGTCAGATTTTTTTTATAAAATATAAAAAAAATTTCATTTTTTTTTTACATTTAGTTTATTTAGGCTTAATTAACTTCAGAAAATTTGATTATTCTCAAATTTGAACAAAATAAATAAATTGGGATAAAACGGGTTAATATTTGTCAACTTTTTTTCGCTCTATAAAAACAGCATTTAAAAATTAAGAGCAATAGATTTATAGCACATGGTTCCATAAAATCCTTCTGCGGCTGCATAAATTTGAAGAAAAGAAAAATATTCAAGAAAATCATATTTATACAATTTTCTTGAATATTTTTTTTTACCTCAATTTTCTCTTTGATACAATTTTCCAAGATATTTCTTCTATTTTTTAAACTTATATTTATGAGAGTTGCTTGAAACAATCTAATGTAAAATAATACCAATATCACTACTTATAATACAAATAATCTAATATTTACCTCGTATACATTTTTCTGGCTATGTCAAATAGATTTTTAGCGAAAATGATTTTTGAACTCTACAGTAAAGAAATATCTCGGTCCTAGTCACTTTGACAGAAGCGAGAAGGAACCAAATAATTAAACGTATATTTTCATGCACTCCCATTTCCTGAGATTGAACATTTGTTCTCAAAATAAAAATGCTTACGTAAATAGGAATAAGGAGATAATAATCATAATAGAAATCTCCTGCTATATTTTAGCTGCTTGCTTTAGTGTTTATGTCAAGGTTACAAGGAGCACACTTTTAAAATGTTTTCGCTTTACCCCAAGCACCTCTCGGAACAAGAAATCAATTACAAAGAGGAAGCCGAAAGTTTAATGAATTTTATTTTATTATCCAAAACTCTTCGAAAATGGAAAAGAATTCTAAATATTGAAAAAAAAGCTTATGATTAAATTAAATGATAATAAAACAATTAAAAAGGTGGGTTTTGTTTTGGGGATTGAAGTTCAAGTGATTTTATCGATTGAACTTCATTAATGTATTTAAAAAAATTTCAAAATATAATTTTAGGATAAAATTATGAGGGCCAAACAAATAAAGGGTTGAATTGTTAAATCTTGGCAAGGTCGTTAAGGGAGGAATTATGAATGTTTATTTACACTATTAAAATTCGAAGGTAAACAAACGTATATATTTACGTCTATCTTCTCACGAACCGCACAATGCAGAAACTCGTCAAATGTACCAAACGTTCGGGAATGATCCGAGGAATCCATTTTTACCATTTATGTTCCGATATTCCAATTAATTAAAAAGAAATTAATAAAAAACCTTAAAACGCATAATTAGTGCTATTTTTCACCGCCAAATGACTAGTCGTCGAGATCCAAAAGCAACTTAAAAGCCTAAGAGATAAAAACATCTCAATAGATTTTGCATTTGTTCGCGGACACACGGGCGTTCTTGGAAATGAGCGAGCCGATTGGCTTGCAAAAGCTGCAACCAAGCGCAAAATTGACATTGACGTTAATATGTCTAAATCGTTTTACAAGAAGATCACGAAAGAAAGAATGGTGAAGTCTTGGAACCAAGAATATCTCATTTCTAATAAGGGGAGCATAACAAAGAAATTTTTCCCACCATTAATAAGAGACTATCATGTCATCATTTTTACACTAACTACAAATTAACCCAATTTCTCACTGGTCATGGTAATTTCAAAAGCTACTTGAACAAATTTAATTTAGCTCCTTCATCTTTCTGTGACTGTAATATTGATGGCAAGGAAAATATAGAACATATAATCCTTCTATGTTCCAAGTATGTCAGAGAGAGAAAGATCATAAGACTGGCGTTCAAGAGACTCAATATTAATTGGCCACCGAATTTTCACCAACTTCTTTCCACCTGAAGTGCTTTCAAAAATTTCTGTAAATTTGTTTTAACTGTTTGTAATCCTTCTTAACTTCATTTTTTTAATTGTTTATTTCCCTTGAATGTGTGTTTAATACTTACTTCTGTAAGCCCCGTGTGATACTTTGTGGTGCACGGGGATTTTATAATTGTTTTCAATAAAAAAAAGAAGAAAAAAGAAAAAAAGGACTAGTTCAAAATCTCGGAACTTCTTTTTTTATGACGTTTTAAAATCACAATCTAATTTTTTTCATGAGACTCAGACAAACAATAATTGCAGAATCGAAAAGATCATTTATTTCGCCACGATATGGTTTAATTTATTTCATAAAATATTTATACTTTCTATTTTTTACCGATGTTTTTTTTAAATGAGTCAAAATTGATAAATTTTTATTAAAATGATTTCTGGATCGTTCCGCTTGCATTTTGTTTCGCGCTAACGAAAAAATACTTTACACTAAAAAAGTTCATGCTTTTATCTTTTTTTTTTAGAATCTGTCATTTAAAAAAAATAAATTTCAAAAACTGTTTTTCTTGTGATTTTTTTTAAAAAAAATACTCAAAACTTTATTTAAATACCTTAAAATACCTATATTAATAAAAATAATCTCACGAAACTTTTTTCCTTCTTGTAGATCAATATTATACGTAACATGTACACAGATTGATAAAATATCTTAAAAAGTACGGGTTTTTTTAAAATTGTGTTATTCGTTTTTTTCCTTTTTGCGAGACATATTTAAGCATTATTATTTTAAAGTTTTTTGTTTAAAAATTACCGTTGTTTGCAATCGATATATGAAGTTTGAAGACATTAACTTAAAAATGAAGCCAGAATTTTGTTTTTTAACTTTAACAAATAACGCAATGCGAAATTGATTATCTCTTCCTTTTATTTTAAAGCTCTTTTCACTACTTTCTCCCGAAAGACGAGTAGCTTAGTTGTTAAACTCAATGCTTTCTATACGGTAGTTTCCAAGTTCGAAGCTGGATCTTTTTGCGAGAAATATTTTAGCATTATTTTTGTTTCATTTTTTGTTTAAAAATTACCGTTGTTCGCAATCGATGTGTTAAGTTTAAAATCATTATCTTTCACCTTTGATGAATGGTTACACTAGAAAAGAAAGTGTGTGTGTGTGTGTGTGTGCGCCTATATATAAATATTGAATTGAATATCAAAAACTTTTTTTTTTACGATTTTTTTAAAAATACTCAAAATTTAAATACTTAATAACTTCTTAATTTATAAAAATAATCTCACGAAACTTTTCTTTTGTGTGTAGAACGATACTATCCGTAATATGTACAAATATTGATAAAATATTTTTAAAAATTACAATTTTTTAAAAAAGAAATTGTGTTTTTCGTTTTTTCCCGTTTTTGCAATAAATATTTAAGCATTCTTTTTTAAAAGTTTTTTTGTTTCCCGAGCAACGCCGGGTTAAGTGGAGAAGATGGGGGGAGAAGGGATGGAAGTCATTTTGAAAAAGAGTATTAGAAGTGCTGATATGTGAAGGAAGGGGAAAATTTATGAAAACAGAGAAGGCCCGTACAACGCCGGGCCATGCAGCTAGTATATATATAATAGGAGGCGATATTTTTGGGATATTATGAGGTAAACATAATATTTTTATTCTTTGTGAACGTACATCAGTAATTGCTATATGAAAGTAAAACCTATATATTATAATTTGTGATTCGTTCCTTATATTAAATATTTCTACTACATTCTAAATCCAGAAACATTCTTCAAGGTATATGTAAAAAATTGATGATGTGTACATTAAAAATTTGCACTATTCTTTGATTTCTTTATTATAAGGCAATTTATAGGATTGAACTGTTATCATGAATAATTGAAGTTCTCTTTTTCTCTCTATTCCTAAAACTGTAATATTTTTTTAGAAAAATATTGTCTGTTTTGCTATTGTAACATGCCGCGTGTATGAAAAGCACAGTAAAACATTCAAATTGTAATTAATAATAAACACTGTTGTCATAATACATGGATAAACCCACTTCTAAGTTATATATTTCAAAAATTCTAGTTGAGCTTCTGTAGAGAGTCCTGAGCTATATACTGGCGAAATGTTATTATAATAGAAGCACTTTTCATAAAAGGAGAATATTTTGAAAATGGGTCATTCTATGTTCTTTTTTTTGTCAAAATAATGTACTTAAATAATTTTTTTATTGTAATACTATTCTTAAAAAAATTTATATACATTTTCTAATCTAAGCGACACTAAATATCATAAAAATTATCCATTTATACGCTTTTGCAAAATGAAGATTCCGAACATAGTCGGATATCTTAAACAGGTACTTTAAGCATTTGTTTCATTGTGGAACATAAAAAAAACTGTAAGCCTCTAACTTTATTTTAGCGTTTATTTTAAATTTGTTTTTGAAAGTGTGGCCCTACTTTTCAGAGACACCCTATATAATTTAAATATATAAGATAATATTTTTCTAACGTTTGGTGTACAAAAAGGGCTCAAATATTTGCACACACACACATTTATAAGATTTTATATATAAAACACACTAATTTTATGTAAGAATTGTTTGATTGTTTTATTTTGATAGAAATTTTATTAAATATGAAACTATTTTTTCTAATCATAGTACATCAAAATCCCCGATGAATGTGTTTTTTTTTACCAAAATGAATTCAATAATATAACATTTTTTTAAGTTCTATTAATAAATAGTTCACAAAATAGTTTTGAGATTATAATGAAATTTTTTTAAACATGTAAATGGAATAAAATACATTTTATAAGTATATCTTACTTGTATAATATTGTTTCTCATTGTGAACAAAACTTTATTTAAACTTTTTATATAAGATATAACGCGCAATAAAAAATACATACAATATGCAATCGATCCCAAAATAATTTGCTTCAAAAAGAGAGCTGAATTGAGAGCCGAAATAATCTTTTTTAATTGGTTAATTGACCTCTCTTTTGCCTTCATCTATTTTTAATATTGCTTTTCGAAAGTTATTAAATAAGTATTGAATATATATTCTAATAAAAATTTAATCAATTGTAAAGTACTTAAAAGTATGAAATGTTTCCTCTTTATCAATAATATATTGTTCTTTGATTTAACCTTGAGTGACTATTCGGTATTGGATAATGTTTCAAAACATCTTCTTCCAAAATTCATAACTAGAACAGTTTTTAGCTATCTCTCTGATATTTTTCAATTTTCTTTTCAATTTTTTTTTTGAATATGTTAAATACATTTTTGAAGGAGTCACATTGTTCCGCATTTTCTTTCACAATGACACCTATTGAAAAAAGAATAATGGGTTGATTCGTTATTTCTATTTGTGTTCATCCGTTGTGCACTAATCCTTCCCCCAAATCCCCATTTTCATTTAGTATCAGAGAAGCACAAATTTGATTAAGTTTTAAACTCCTCTCTCCAAAGCATTAAGCAAAAGCTCTGAACTGTGACTCCCTAAAATGAAGAATTTTGCATTTATTCTAGTCCCTTCAAAAGAGATCTTCAGGGATCTAATAAGACTTTCTAAAATACATGACGTAAGGAAATTTCTTTGTTGTATCCCAAATTATAATCTATTGTTTCCCTTGAAAAATTTTCTTTTGATGACATACTTGTCTTTTTTAATATGGTGGTAATATAAAATTACGAAAATATGTTTCAAAAATTTTTCTGGAACATTCCTTTACTTTTCATTAAACAGAATTTTTACACAAATATAATTTATTTAAGTGTAACAAATCTAATCAGTAACACTTTGGATACATCTGAAAGAATAATTGTCCATTGTGAATTCTGCAAAGTGTTCCAGAACATGTAAATAAAAAATAAATGGACTTATGTGAAATTCATACAAATTAAATAAATAATATTCTTTAAAAATTATAAGTATAATTTTATAATTCATTAATTTACTGGGTTTTTTAAATGTAGCCATCATAATTAAAATTGAATGTGGAAACTATGTTTTATTAATTAAATGCGAAAAAAAATCAAAAAAGTATTTGTATGAGATAAAGATAAAGCAAAATATATATTTTAAAAAGTAAAACTTTATAAGACTGGAAGTTCAACTTTACTAACTAATATCACAGACTGAGCAATAACTATAAAAATGTTCTAAAATATGTGTTATAAATATTTCGGTTACTTGATAAGAAATTTTTAGTATACTATTTAGAATACTTTTCAAAATACTTCACTATATACTGATGATAATGACATTATCATTGCCAAGTATCTTTTAAAGCACTTTTGGTGATTTAAGGTTGTATTAACAGGTATCAAGTATAATAAATTTCCATTTCTTGATATTTTTAACAAAAAAAACCTACTTAAGGATTTCAAGGAATGCTAGTATATCCACAATTCCAACCTTTTTTTGCCAATTTATGAGGAGAACTTTTACATATGTTCAGATATTCTACGTTTTCTCTTTTTTTATTGGTAAAAGGCTTTACACCTAGAGGAATACTGAGAATACTCTCAATTTAAAATCCCTTTGGAATTTTTTACGTTGGAAATAATTGAATATAATAACAACCATTATTTCTTTATTGACACATTAGAAACTGAATAGTATTTATGAAAAAGAAATGAAATATTTCACTTCTTTTTTCATGGTTACCTATCTTTATGCATAACAGCTGAGAAGAAAAAATTTCCATAGAGATGCTAAATTATTTAATGATTATTGAAAGCTAAGAAAATGCAACGTGTTGTGCATTTGCATACAATGGTTACTTTTTAAAAAAAATAATGTAACAATTACTAATGAAAATTGATAGTTACTACATTAATACATTTACTAATTAAAGTATATTAATACTTTCATAATATTTATTACAATTTTAAAGCATAATTTTCACACATATATTCCTTTTCTTTATCATTTATAAAATCTTTCTCGGACCTAACTTTTCAATATATTTAAGTTTTTATTATATTTTAGAAAATATTACTTATAATTATTCAATGCAACGTTATATACATGGTACTTATAGTAATCCATCTAATTTTGAAAAGAAAAGAAATAAATTAAAATGATGAAATATGACTCCGTTTCCCAAACTTATTCGAAATCCATCGAGTACAGCGGGACATGAGAGTCAAAAGTTTATATTCTTGATTTATCCTTATGTTATCAAAAATGAGAATAAATAAAAGTATTGCAAAGGTATATCAAAAATTTCGGAAGTAATAAAACGAGTTTTATATAATCGTGAAAAGTAATCTTCTGCTGTATAATTTCGAATAACAGATTAAATAGGAATTCAAGGTTAAAGTTACAGATTGGTTTCTAGAGAAAATCAATGGCATTGGCTAAATTTTGCTCCCATTTATTCTATTATGATACGAAGAGGATACTTTTCGATGGATACAGTTATAATTATGAATCCTTGCGATATTTTTAGTTGTAATTTTGAATATTAATATGAGACTATATATATATAGTACAGAAAATTATGGTGACTTCTCTTTCTCTCATTGAAAAGAGAACTCTTTTCATTCCAACTGAAAGATTCAGTTCGAAAAATTATTTCAAATTCAGTATTTAGATAACACATGTGGCTCTTGAGGCATATATTGAATGCAAATAATGCGAAAGATGTAAAGAATTATGCGATAGAAATACCGGCATAATTCAACTCTAAGTATATATAAATAATATTACCTCGTACACTAGGAGTTTAACACCCAGGGAAGTCAGTTTGCCTGCTTTTTAATTTAAATTAGAAAAAGAATTACATATGTAATGTACAATTTCTGATAGAATTTTTTTAGAATTCCAAAAAATTCCAAATTATTTTTTTTCCAAATGAAGTAAATTCTTTTTATTGTTAATATTTCCTAATAACTTGTTATATGATTTAAATAATTGTTAATATTTCCTAATAACTTGTTATATGATTTAAATAATTGTTAATATTTCCTAATAACTTGTTATATGATTGTAAATAATTGTTAATATTTCCTAAAATTTGTTATATGTTTGTAAATAATATAAAAATATTAAAAGTTAATTTTTTAAGCAAATTTCTACACACTCTAGCCATTTTTCGTAATGCGGTAATTTAGACTGCTTTCAGGCAATATAGGTTTATACTAAGTTTTGGAATTTCTAGTGTTAATGAAATAGATGTAGTGGAATAATATATCAGTGTTAGAAGGTCAAAGATTATTACAACAGATTATATGTAAGATGTATTTAAGGAAGAATACAACAATTTCTTTGAAAATCGGCGAGGTATTTGTTCTAAGATTAGGAACACAATGTGAAAATTTCAAAGAATAATAAGTGAGGGTTTATAGTGTAAAATGTTACAAGAGTCATTGTTTTTTTTATTTTAAGAGCATCGATATTTTTGGTAAAATATTTTCCAAGACGTGCTTTAGTTTTATCTAAAATGTTACATGTACAAAATAAAACTTTATGGATGATGATAAATTCACATTGTTTAATTTAAAAATCCTTAAATTCTCAAAAATTTCTATGTAATACAGGCCATAATGGTAAATGGAGAAAGATTGTATCGGTCATATATAATGAAGAGTACTGCTTTTCGCAGCTGGACAGATTCGTGTCTGGACAATAAATTTTCAAGAGTATAATAAGGGTGTTACTTCCTTCAAACTTGAATAAAAGACGAAACTCTGATATACTTTTGTTCCCCACATAATCAGTGTCACAGAATATACTCTTACATTCTGTATGGCCGTAGTAACTGAATGAACTTGTGGTTAATATTGCTGCAGTCAAGATGTAAGCCCATATCCTGATTACTCGAAAGACTTATGTAGCAAGAGGAGAGAGGAGCGTTGATTAAGATTTAATTTCTGTCAAATTACCGTGGGTGAAAATTGTGAGATATGTTACCAAAAGTTAGAGCTGCTTTCAAGTGCATCATTTATACATGGTGTCTCTTAAATAGCGCCCAAATTTTGCACAGCCAAATTTCTTGTTCATAGTACAGTAGTACATACACAATGCCCAAATCCCTGTATCTGTATGATCCATAGTTTGAGAGAAAAATATGATAACTGATGATGAATGATGGATCATGATGAGACTCTGACTGATTTCTTTACTCCTGTATCCAATTGGCTAGTTATGGCATACTCCGGCCTTTCAATTGGACGTGGGAAATCCGATTCTATTGCTGCTACGATCAACGAATCTCACACCACTGGAGTTTTTTTCCTTACGGGTAGTCTCACAGAGTTAGTGTGTAGAGACATAGTGACTACTCAAATGGAACTTTGTTACTAGTCTTCAATATACTTGGTGGATCCTGAGCTGCTTCCACGTGTACACTCATCCATTCTACAGCACACTTAAGCTTACCTCGATATGATCGGTGGGCACTTGAACAACTGCTTTTATAAATATTTGAAAATACTGCTGTTGATATGTTTAATACGACTGAGATATAATGCTTTTTGTTGTTCATATTTTTCTCGTAAACTATGGATAGAATAGGTACAGTTCTTTAGACAACTTAATGCATTTCCTCCGAAGAATTTAGCTGAAGAGAGTCTGGGTGGCATATATATATATATATATATATATATATATTTTGGGATACACCCTGTATATGCACATGCATAAATGTATAAGCAGAAAATCTTCTATATTTCTATCTTTTATTAATATCTATACAATGAATTATATAAAATTTTGACTAAATAATTGAATTCCTATCGCTTGGTGTCTTTGGGTATAGCCTGCTTCCTTAAAAAATCGCAACCATAAAATGAGTAATAGCAAATTCCAGACCCAAAAACATCATAAATGTGTAATGTTTAAACATTCTCGTTAAATATTTTTAAATATGCATATGAATGCATTGGAATTTATTTAAGTGATATGTAATGAAATAATTGATATTCGAATGGAACCTACTTCGAATCAAGTGATTGGATTTCCAAAATATATCCTATTGATCCATTGTAAAATTTATAAAAATGAGCTCCATCTTTCAATGAATATATTACCTAACACATGGTTATAAAGTTAACTGTCTTCTACAATTACATTTTTAAATCAATAGTTTTAATTTTAAAGTTATAATAATGTTCTTAGTGTTCATAGAACATTAAATGAAGTAATATATCGTAGGTTATTTTCTTAGTTAAAATGTTTTTCGACCAAGGAAAAAATGTGTCTCATAAACTCTTGGAGAAGGACTCAGAGAGAAATAATTTGGCACATGTTTAATCAGTTCAAACTCTCCAAAAAAAGAAACGTTTTTATTGTAATTTACATTATGTTTAAGGAGATTTTGGTTGTTCAATCGGTAAGACATATTTTCAAAGCTGGAAGTTGTTTTTATATACTTTTAGATCAACTTTGATATTTTCCTCACCTTGAGAACCAAATGAAATATTCAGTGAAAGTTTATAAGTTTTCAACTTCATTGCCAGAAGGAAAACTTAAAATATGCAATTTGTCAGTAATTTTACCTTTAGGGGGGGGATACAAATTTTAATTCTAACGTAATCGGGATAAAGCATTTCTTTAAGTAAAAATATCAGTAACCTATTAGAACAGTTCTAGTACATTAAAACCCTAGGTTACATGTGTTGGATCATGAGGACTTTTTTAAATAACAAAACATTTTTAATTTTTAATTCAGTACTATATTCACATAAACATAAAAATATAAATTTTATTTTAATGCAATCGTTCAAGTATATTTTTGACGAATATTTGATTAATAAAATGAATTTAAAAAGAGGAATGTATATTGAGTACATGCTTTATATGGGGATGGATTTTTCTCATTTGATGGACATTAACAGGTTCATCATTCAGCTATATGGCAGATGAATACTAAGGTAAAATACATTAAATGCTTATAACTTCCTGCTAATAAAAAATGTTTCAGGAACGCTATATTTAAAAGTTGATATACAACCCTTACTTAAATGAAATTGGCTCCATTTTACCTAACTGGTACCAAGCAATTTAAAATCAAAGAAAATTTTCATCTTCTTAAAAATATGAAGCCATTCAATTCTTAGAAACATTTTACTTCACAACTATTTACACAGCTAAAATACTCTTTCCTATTCATCCGAAATGATTAATGATATAGATTTTGGCCGGGACAACAATTTGACACGCGTGAAATATTCTGTCTTTGAATTTAACTCTTTTTTTCTCTCTTTCTACTCCTTTAGATCCTTAGCCCATTTTTACTGCAATTTTAGAAGAAACAGGCCATTTAGTCTTTCGAAAGCCTACGATTCAGGTCGTAAATAACCTTGACACTTATCCTTGACATTGCCTGGCGTTAGTCTTTTAAAAACGGTCATTTTATTGTAGATATTCTGAAAGGAATCAATTCTAAGCGATTCCCAATATCGAAGATATCCTGAAGACTCTCACAAAACGTTTGTAAAGAAGTTAAAAGGTGTACAGTACATTTTGCTCAACTTGTATGAATTCGAGACTTTAGACTTTTACTAAGATTTGAACTATTACGACGTTTCTAGCATTTTTAATCGGTGAATTATATGTTTGGCTTAGAATATATAAAATGCAGCATGGATTTAAAATAAAAATCATGTACTATATATATGTATGTCATTCTTGAGTGCAACTTATTCTATGAGTGCCGTTGGCTTAGTAATAAGTATTTACCAAATTATTTGTAATTTTTGTTTGATCTAAACACTATATTTTTCTTAAGATCTGCATTTCTAGCGGGAAATTTGCCCGTAGATATTGGACTCAATTTCATAAAATCGGGAAAAATATGCAGTTATGTAATCTATAAGATATCCTTATAGCGACTGATTGCAAATATAGAAGTAGTATTCTTATATATGGACAAGCATCTTCCCATGATAAAATTTAAAGCAATAAATATAATATAACTAGCTGGTATACCCGTTCTTCGCACGGGTGAACTGAAAGATTAAACAATACAGATTGAAGGATAAAGACGTTTTTAATGAGTTAATTTTACGTAAATTGCAAATTAAACATAAAAAGCTTTTTGCATATCTCAGCTGAACAAAAAAAAGAAAGAAAAAAAAACATTTGTTAAATTTTTAATCTGTAGATCTAATAGCTGATAAAAAAAGATTTTTTTATGTATAATTAACTCCCCGTAACTCTCTTGAGGGTCAATGTTTGAAAATACGTTCCTAAGCTGATCTCTGTTCAGCAAAAGTAACACATTGTTAAAAGTTTTAAGTAATGAACACTTAAAATAGTGTAAATAATTTATATCTGAAGTGAAATACATTAATATTGCTTTCTGTTTTATTTATTTTACATTAAAATTGTAAAATTCGCAAGCAACGCCGTTTCTTAAATTGTAATATCGATTCGATGAAAAACATAGCAAAATGTTGACAATAGAGTCAAGTTTGCAAATGTCTAGCTACATTCATACCTCTAGCTTTATGAGAGCTTCGGAAGTTCCGCCGTGTAGGGGATCGATGTACGTTAACTCTTTATCTACCCCATTATGATTTACTGCAGTTTTTCATGCAGTAATTCCTTTTGGATCACCACATTGAAATTAAGGATTATACATAAACAAAATGCTCAACTTCGGGAAATTTAATCCGTTACAGCTAATTAAATAATTAAATATATTCAACTGTAAAATTAATTAAAAACACCGTTCACTTAAAATAAATAGTCAAATCGTTTTCTAAGGTCTTTATTAACATACAAAAAACAAAATACACTTAAATTTTGACATTAACTATTCTTTCGGGACAAAAATGGTAAACTTTGCAATCCGCTGAAAACGCAATTTCTGCTGCAAAACTATTCGCCTTCCCCCCTAAAATACTCATCATAGAACCCACACTGCCATGCATCTTCAAAGAATGGATTTCAAAGAATATTCCTGCTAAGTATTGGTAGAATATTCCTTCTAAGTGGGTGTGGTGTGGTATTTAGGAGAAGGGGTGCTAGGTCAGGCGTCGTCCAGATCATTTGACCATGGTTTAAAATTACGTGGTCCGTCGCCAAAAGCCCTCGTGTCGCTGAACAGGATGACGTTAATTTTCCCTCACTCACTCCGAAAAATACTATACAGTAGTTATTATTTTTATACTTAAAAAACGCAATATCTGCCTATCCAATTAAAATTGTAGCGTTATAATTAACTACTAACCACAAACAAATGATGTAGTGTGAAAGACAAAGTTTATTTACTTTAAGTACCATAAGCGATAAAAGTATTTATTTTGATATAAGCATTAATTAATTATGGTGCACACATGAAAAAAATCCATAGTCGCTATTCAAATAACGAGAAATTTAAAACATCCTCTCCCTTCAAAACTTCGTTTTATTCTGAAATGAAAAAATAGGGATCACACTGATTACAAGAATTTTAGAAGCCAGTGTCTTGCGTAGACAAAAGAAGAATTTTTCTTCATAAATAAAAGATAGATAATGCTGTCGTGGGTTTTTTTGCAGCCCACGCCAGAATTGCTTGCAGATGGCAGAATATTTTCCTACTTAATTGACAAATATCTTTATATTTTGGACACTTCACAGAATATCTTTGTAAATTATAATTTAGACTTTGAAATTATTGCCTATGTGTTATTCTAATGTATAAGCTATATTACTGTAAAGTTTCATTAAATTCCATTCAGTTGTTTTTGCATGAAAGACCACCACAAATATAAAAAAAAAACTTTCACCTTTATGATATGAATATAAGGATATTTCATAGTAATTATAGAATTGAAAATGTTGAATTATATTTGAAACAAATTGTTTTAAATATGGATGCAATATAAAGTCTTTTATTTCTAATAATCATATGGATTTTAACTTATTTTGTTCAAAATATAGTTTCCTAAGCAAAGTGAAATAGGAACTAAGAGGGTAAATACGTTTACTTAAGTAAAGAATAAAACATCTTTCTAAGACACTTGCATTGAATGCAAATAAGCATTTGGGTCGTTGATATTTCTCTCCTCATTGTCTAATCTCAAATACTCAACTTGCAACAATTTTAAGAATCTCTTGATTTGCTTTATTGCGAACTATTTCCTGTTCAGCATAATAATTTAAATTGTTAGCCTAATCAAAGAGCTTTCAAAATGCGGATTACAAGATGGAGCTCTTAGAATTTCCTTTATTTAGTTAATACAGATTACAAAATTATTTCTTGAACATGAATGATTATTCTGTGATAACGGTTTTTGTTACAATGAATTTCATAAATAAAAATGCTTTGCATGCCAATATAACCAATGTTAAGATATATTTAGAAGACTTCATTACACTAAGACTACAGATAATGACATGGGAAAGAAAAATATATTTGATAATTGGCATAAAATACACAAATAAAAATATCAATAAAATGAATGCCCTGTTGAAATTGAGGAACACAAAATAAAACAATGTTTTGTGCAACCACCATGGCCAACAATAGCTACTGTACTCAACTTAAGAATTGAAAGTACAAGGCAAGATCGAAAAGTAAGGGGGCTAATGCCATAATAATCAGTTTATTATATATTTGAAGATAAATACATCACTGTCGTTCAAAGTAGTTCCCTCCGTCTACAATATACTTAAGACAACGTTCATTTAAGTGCTGAAAACTTTTGAAAAAGTCCTCTTATAAGGCTGTGTAACAGCAGATTGGACATCTGTGGTGTTTGAAAATCGGTGTTTCTTCAGTGCCAATTTCAGTCGGAAAAAGAGGAAAACGTTTGCTGGTGCAAGATCAGGGGAAAAAGGAGAGTGAAATAAGTACGCAACCTGTTGCTGCGCAAGGAACCACCTAACACACATTGCAGTATGAAGGCAAAATATCAGATTCGTTTTCTGCTCCAATACACAATGCACTAACATCTTTTACGTTTAAGCTACCACATGAACAAACACGAACCAAGAAACTTTGCAAATGACACAGACCTTTAACGTTACATACAGAAGATCTTAATGCGCATGTGTCAGGTCGTCGGGCTGTTCTCATTTTGGAAAGCAGGGGTGAGTCACCTTACCTTTCGGTCTTACCTTGTAAAAATGTGTTGCTTTATATATGACTTTAAAATATGGCAATTTATCTTCTCTCACGCTCATACCTCTCACGCGCTCAAAATACTCTTGTAGTAGCAAGGGTATTATGCTGTACCAGTTAATTGTGAATCAATGATCATCCATGTTATCTGGAGGAAAGATATAGAAAACATGAGCAAATACATCAATGTATTCTAGTAAATATTTTAGAATAGCTAGAAGTTGTGCGTAGCACAAGGTTTTCCATTTTTAAATTAGATTTGGTTTTAAACATATCTTGAAGGCAAATGAGGACAAAAGGATCGTAGTGATGCAGTTGAGTGTACCAGCAACGCAATACATGTCGATGCTGCAGTAAATTTCAATAGCAGTTAAAACCATACTTTATGTGAATTAGAGATAAGAAGTAAGTAAATGAAAATATACCACCATAATGGGATTGCAGCTAGATTCGTTAATCGACATAAAAGTCAAAGTCGTCCCGCTTATTCAACTATCCTCAGAGTTTAACGAGCTACACAAGCCTTATACGTTTGTGATAGAGATAGTAATACAGTAATTTTAAAAACATCGCGCTGAAATTTTCTTTTGTTGCAAATGACCTCAAGTAATGCACTATAATATAAATTTGTGAAACAATATATCCCATTTGTTGCACTAGGGCTCTTGATGCTCCACTGAGAATCGTAATCAGCAAGCATTCAAAGGGCCTATTTTCCTGTTTCATCTATCATTTACAATTATGTCTACAATTTTTGTACCCATTTATTTTTTAATCATATCACACTATTGTTTTATCATGTCCGAGCAGAAAATTCACAGGAAAACCATCCGTATTCATAAAATGTCTTACATTCCTTACGTCAAACGTGAGCTACTGATTTTCCTATTCTTTGACGCCACATAAATACTAAATTCTTCATGCAAAAGAGAGTGCTAAACATAATTCTACTATTTTAAAAAAATAGATTTATGTTCCTTTTAATGAAATTCTTGTAAATTATACTAGTAATGTCCAAGACACAGGCAGGCACACTGAAATGTTATGTATGTATATCTTATCAAGATTGTATGTGAAGTTTCAAAGTCTGTTAAATGCTTTTTGGATAGCCAATCAGCGTAACGTACAGATATACCAATGCATTTTACATAGTTATCAGTTTTAAAAAAATTCAACTGAGAAAATTACTCTGAAAATGCTCCTATTGTTTTTTTTAAATCATGAAATAAATTGATGTTATGATGAACGCTTATAATAGTTTTATATATAGATTTAATTTAATCGGCATTTTCTTTATTTACTTAAAATATGCCCATGTTAAAAACAGTTAGATGCTTAGCATGTTAAAATACCTAAAATATTTTCAAAAAGGTTTTCGGACAAGAAATTTATGCAAAATTAGTTTAACACATAGTTTTGACTGAAAGTGAGAACAATAAATAAGTAATCTTTGAATTTACTGCTAAAACTCTTGTACATTGTTCACATAAACTAGTTTAGTACCTGATTGAAAGTTGTTTTTTTTAAACGCCAATATATTTAAAAAATACTGTTTATTTATAAATTCATAATACATAAACATTTCATAATTAAATTTAAATGAGTTAAAGCTATATTGATTTAATCAACATAGATAATTCAACAAATATTTTCTTTTCCTTTCTTTTTCCTGATATAATCATTTTATAGCATTCATGTCTTACTTAGCATTGAGTTCTATTGTTTCGATTCGTATTAGTATAAATTCTTAAGTGTTCCCGAAATGAGCGCACTTAAGCATTTAACGAATTATATTAAATTCATCGGATCCTGTGAAATAAGTTCTTTAATTAGCGACGGAGCCTTAGCGAACGCTATGTAACCCGATTAAGGAGTGAGTTCTATGGAAATGGAAAACAGTCATTTATTTCCATCTACTATGAGCCACGCACTTTAATTTAATAATTCAAATCGAGAATTGGGGATAACTTAAGCATTGATCGCTTATATATCATATAATCAGGATCTAATTATAAGCCTGTCTTCATTAGAATAGTCACACAAACACTGTATTTCAATTATATAAATGATTCTAGATAATGCAGCAACTAGTAAATATTAGAATAGGCAAATGTGAAATAACAGTAACTGATCGGTTGGGTAATTATTAACATTTATTCTAATCAGAATATTCATATTTCGCTCATCGAAAATATGTGTGTTGATTTTTCTCATAAATGGAAAATTTAAATTTTTTAAAAAAGTAGTGTTTGACTCGAAGATTTTACTTAACTTTTATTATTAGAAAGAAAGTTCTTAAAATTTCTGTTTACCTAAAACGACGGCTTAAAATATATTCTATCAGTTCATGAGTTTTTGTTTCGATATTATATTTTCTTTAACGAGAATGTTCTGATATTTAGTGTAAAGCGAATAATTTTGGGGTTAAAAAGTGGATCTGAATATTTATCAGTTTACATTATCTTTTTAAAAACATACTAGGACAAATCTTACATTCTAAATAACATCGAACTGGAAATTTTATATTTATTAAAACGCCGTCACGCTTGCTATCTAAATGAAAACTGTCAAGTTACTTATCTACGTTGTGATTTTTTTCTTCTTAATTTTAGGTTTTAAACGTGCTGTCTAAGTTATTTGTCATTAAATTTTAACTATCCAAACTTTGTAAAATAGATAGATTTTAAAATAAATTATTTTGTTTTGAGATCCTATTTTTAACTCTATTGCGCTTATAAGTTTTTTAAAAAAAATATTCTACTGCATGAAAAGTAAAGAAAACAAAATTTAGTTTTAGCACATACTTTTTTTATATGACATTCTATGCTGCTTCTCGAGTGACATTAACTTATTAATGAAGTTACTACGGTTTAACAAACTACGAAGACAATCTATTATAAGCACTGATTATTCAGACTTTGAGACGTCTTTACGAGACGAAATAATTAAGCTTATATAACTCAGACTTTCCATCGTTGAAATTCCCAGAGAACGAAAAAGTATGGGAAAGTGTTCCCAAACAAGGCATTGAACGACTGAATTTTTTTACTAAGCTTTAAATACATTAGTTTACACCGAGGTGTATTTAGAGGTAATTACTTATAATATTATTTAAATTTACCGAAAAAAAATGTTTTTTTTTTAGCAAAACACAGTACCTTGGCTTACACCGAAATCGGTAATTAGAATATAACTTGTTTGTGACTTAACTGACTAGCCGAAAAAACTGGTACACCTGCCTAATATCGTGCAGGGCCCCCGTAAACACGCATAGGTACCATAACATGACGTGGCATGGATTCATTTAATGTCTCAAGTAGTGCTGGAGGTAACTGACACACGCACGGCATTAATCCCGCAGGGCTGTCTATAAATCAGTAGGAGTAAGAAAGGGCGGAGTTCTCTTCTGAACAGCCCATTACAAGTCATTACAGATATGTTCAATAATGTTCATGTCTGGGGTTTTATGGACAGTGTAAATGTATAAATTTAGAAGAGTGCTCCTGGAGCCCCTCTGTATCATTCTGGCCGTGTGGGGTTTCGCATTGTCCTGCTGAAATTCCCCAAGTCCGTCGGAATGCACATTGGCATGAATGCATGCAGTTGATCAGACAGGATGCTTATGTACCTATCACCTATCACAGTCGTATCTAGTCGTATCAGAGGTTCCATATCAAGGCAACTGCACACACCCATACCATCACAGAACCTCCAACAGCTTGCACAGTCCCCTGTTGATATGTTGGGTCCATGGATTCATGAGGTTGTCTCCATACCCGAAAACGTCCATCAACTCGATTCAATTCGAAACGAGACTCGTCAACCCAGCCAACGTGTTTCCAGTTAACAATAGTACAATGTCGGTGTTGATGGACCCAGGCGAGGCGTAAAGTTTTTGTCTTGCAGTCAACAAGGGTACACGAGTGGACCTCCTGCTCCGAAAGCCCATATCTATGATGTTTTATTGAATGGTTTGCACGGTGACCCTTGTTAGTGGCCCAGCAATAAAATATGCAGCAATTTGTAGAAGGGTTGCACATCTGTCACACTTAAGGTTTATCGGCAAACGTAGTTGATCCGGTTCCTGCATGATTTTTTTTCAGTCGCAACGATGTCGTATATTTGATGCTTTACCGGATTCCTGATATTCACGGTACATTCGTGAAATGGCCTTTAGTGAAAATCCAATTTCATAGCTATTTAATAGATGCTTAGTCCGATTGATCTCTCGTGCGCCGGCTGTAACATGACGTTTAAACTCGTTTAAATCTTGATAACTAGATATTGTAGCAGCAGTAATCTTTCTGACAACGTGCCAGACGCTCGTTGTCTTATACATGATTTGCCGACCACAGCGCCGTAGTCTGATTGACACCATATCTTTTTATTTGCCTACGCATGTTTGTGCCATGTTTTTGGCTCTTTAGTGTAATTTTGTTGAGACATTTGTACACTGCTGGCCACCGTAAATGCACAACAAAATTTATTTTGTAGATAACATGTTGACAAAGTATCAAATGATTAAATTTATAGACTTCTGTGAAGTGTGGTTCCTGCCAGAATTAGTAGCCAGAGTATCCGCCATTGTTGGAGATCACCGCTGCCACACGCCACGACATTGATTCAAAGAGACTTTGTATGTGTTCTTGGGATACAGCAGACTAAGAAGCTTCCACAAGTTGCCAAAGTTAATCTGGTGTGTGACAGCTAGGGATTTAATATGGGTAAATCATTGAACAACCATGGACCACATGTTTTCTATCGGCGAAAGATCTAGAAAGCGAGCCGGCCAGGAAAGCAATTCAATCTGGTGATTGACGAAGAACCTTTTGACAATGCGTGCCCGTGTGGTCACGCATTATCCTGTTGACATATTGTTGTGGCCAAGCCCTGAAAGTAAGGAAGAACAACTGGCTCCAACACCTCGGAGATGAAGTGCTGGCTATATAAAGTACGGGTAATGCATACTACAGGAGTGTGAGAGGTATATTCAATACCGCCCCATACCATAATACCTGATGCAGGAACAGTGTGGTGGTGCATAACGCAGCTGTTCAGCATCCTCTCTCCACGGTGTCTCCAGATTTGAATTTGACCATCGTGGTGTTGCAGACAGGTGCGTGACTCGTCAGTCAAGACAACTTCATTCTATTCTGCTGCCCACATCCTTCTTTCATCGCACCAATGGCGGCGGAGACGTCTGTGGTTCTGCGTCAAGAGTAGACCAAGCAATGGATGTCTTGCGGACAGATCACTGTAAACGGCGTCGAATGCAACGCGCAGACACTGAATGATGCGTTACACACTCTAAGTGCCTATGATTCGTGATGTGACTATGGGATACGTCATTGCCATGCGCACAATTTGCCTGTCCTTACGTGAAATGGTGTACTGAGGAGGACGTGATCGACCACGTCGGTCCGTCGTACCTTCCTGCATCCAACGGTCACATATCCACATTACAGTAGTTTGGTTTCTTCCAACACGACTACCGAATTCCCTGACAGATAATCCACAATATCGGTAGGCCACTATCATTCCTCTGTCGAACTTGGATATTTGATCCAAAGCTGATCGCTGTTTTGTACGAGGCATAACTGATCGTTTTTTGAAAAAAAACACAAGAAAAACACAATTGCCGAACTTGAAATCGTCGAAATCTCCAAGCTTTAAATAGCGCTTTGAGTAGGAGCCACAGGTGGGCATGATAAGTGTCTGTGCTGAAATTCTAATCATTTGTGTGTGCTCTCTTATTTCACCTCCGCTAATGCACGTTGTAAATTTCATATTATTTGCATGTTTCCTTCAGTGTGTTGCATTTATGGTGTCCAACAGTGTAGTTTTGTTATATGCACTGCATAACCCTGATTCTCTATTTAGGTATTGACCCATCTGAAAGCATCTGGTAGTCTTCTACGTATGCTTGAGAATAATTCTGATTTTAATCCAATATAAAGATTTTGGATTATAATAATCAATAAAATTATTGTTAAAAAAACAACGAGCATTATTAATCTGCAGGACATTATTTTAGGGTTTGGTGCTACGAAATTTGCCAAGAATAAATTTAGAGGCTTGAAAATGTTTTCAGAGCCAGTCAATTAAAAGCTTTATTTAAGGGATTTATGCAGTATTGAAAAGTTATTTTGCATATTATCACATCAAAAGCCGCAATAAAAGACAGCGTTCATGTAAATTTAGTAATAAATTACAACATTTATGTGTTAATTTCTTTGTTACTCGATTTTAATGAATATTGCCTTTTTATCTCATATATATATATATATATATATATATATATATATATATATATATATATATCTAGGAAAATTAGATATTTTATTAAACATACTTTTATCAAATCAATTCTTTAAACCTATTTTATATTATGAATATCATCTTTATATATAATACATAAAAATGAAACATATTATTATTTGTAACAATTTTTCATCGGGGATGATGTTTATTTGTTTGTTAGAGAGTATATCTTTTAATATGTATATGCACTCTTTAGAATAGTAGCATTGTAGAAAAGTTTTCACATTAGCCACCAAGGAGTTATGTCATTGACATACTTAAACAAAAATGGTTGACCTTAGAAGGAATAGTCAAATCCAAATGACATTTGTAAGTAAGTTAGTACTAATCAACAAAAAAAATTATTAAAAACTGAATGGGTATGTCAAGACTAATTAAGCAAAATTCAAAACTAATATGACTGTTAACGATATATGTCAGGCGTTAATTATTTCTAATGTATCATTTCTATATTATCGTAGATAGAATTGTCGAGACTGTTAACGGTGTCTTAATTTTCTCATCCTATAGACGTTCAGCTTTGACATGCAGAATTTGCAAATCTTGTATAGTAGGAGTTAAAATCTTAACGAAGCCGTGCGTAGCCTCTTACAAGTTTTCTATTGGTAATAAGTCTGGGGATATTTCTAGCCACGGCGTAATGTCTACAACGGCGAGTTTAGCTTTTGAGACTACAACGGTATGAACAATAGGGATAAAGAGTTGAATGGACTCAGTGGCGTAACGGAGAACTTTTGGGCCCCCCTGCAAAGTCAGGTTTGGGGTCCCTATGTTGAATTTTACAACATGGCAGCTAACATACGTCAGTTAGGCTTTGGGCCCCCCCGCGATGCGGGGGTGCACGTTACGCCACTGGATGGACTCACATCAAAGGAATAAATACCGTGAAAAGGCCTCTCATCATCATGCGAAAGTTCATTATACAAAATTGTACCCCTTACAATTAAATTCTTTATAAATGCACTGATGTTTGTTTGTTAGATGAGAGAAAACAAATTGTCCATCATTTCGCTGACCAGGTTGCCTCCCTCCACATGCGGGAACGGGTATCATCATCACTAAGACAAGAGGGAGACTCATCCAAGATGTTACATGACACTTCTAAATGACTCCATGCCCTTCTGTTGTGGCATTGTACAATTTCTGGTAATGTTGATGTGGAGTCAGTGGCAATCCTCGTAACAGCCCCATTGGTACTAATATTACTACAATGCATCGGAAACAATCGAGTAGCATAACGCCATCCGCTAAAGGTACTGTAACATGATGAATGATGCAGAGAAAGCGTCACAGTTCTAATAAATCAGATATTGCGTCAGCTATTGTGAATCGCGTTTGAAAGAAAATGCTTCATTCTATCTTACTTGAAGTTGGTGCTTATATATTTTGTCCTACTTATCATGAATAATTATTTCTTGGTTCCCATTTCTACAAACCACTGCTGCTACATGACATATAACTTGCATTTACAGTCTTAATTGGAGACTAATTTTGAAGATCTCTAATTACTTAAACCAGCTACTTTCTTTTCAAAAGTTCTAAAGGGTGTTTTTTTGAGAGGTATACAAATTTAAATTGCAATAAAACAACGAAGTATTATTCGATTGACATGAATTTTTTTATTCGAAAGATAATCTTGTGGCATTACATTTTAAATATGATTTCTGGCGTAGGACTGCCACGGCTGGCTCGGATATAGTCCAATCTGGACGTCCAATTTTCGATGACTTTTTCCAACATTTGTGGCCGTATATCGGCAATAACACGGCGAATGTTGTCTTCCAAATGGTAAAGCGTTTGTGGTTTATCCGCATAGACCAATGATTTTACATAGCCCTACAGAAAATAGTCTAGCGGTGTTAAATCACAAGATCTTGGAGGCCAATTCACAGGTCCAAAACGTGAAATTAGGCATTCACCAAACGTGTCTTTCAATAAATCGATTGTGGCACGAGCTGTGTGGGATGTTGCGCTGTCTTGTTGGAACCACAACTCCTGACATCATGATTGTTCAATTCAGGAATGAAAAAGTTAGTAATCATGGCTCTATACCGATCACCATTGACTGTAACGTTGTGGCCTTCATCGTTTCTGAAGAAGGATTCCACCAGAACATAAAGCGCACCAAACAGTAAGTTTTTCTGGATGTAACGGTGTTTGACATACACTTGGGGATTAGCTTCACTCCAAATGCGGCAGTTTTGTGTTTTGACGTAGCCCTTCAACCAGAAGTACGCTTCATCGCTAAACAAAATTCGCTAATGAAAATCGACCATTATTTTCGAAATAAAATTGCACAATTTGAAAGCGTTGTTCAGGCGTGAGTCTATTCATGATGAATTGCCAAACCAAACTGAGAATAAGTCACTTGACAGCTGTTAAATCGGTCGCCATCTTGGAAAGTAATGCCAACTTAAACTTCTATACCTGAAAAAAAAACACTCTGTATAAATCTAATAGCAATTGTTAAAATGAAATTTATTAGATATAATTCAAATTACAAGATCAGGGAAAACATTTGTGAATCCTTGGAAGCGCTATTAGACAGATGTTTCTGAGATCATTGTGCCACTGTGACATTTTTAGTTATAATTTTCATATTTAACACAAACAAAACGATTTCTAAATTTGCATTTGCATAACTTGCTTTTTTCTGAATGTAATTTTTTCTTGATGGTCAGTATATATACGTATTAATGTTGCCCGTTATATGTTATGCATTACATATTTTCAAATTATTCACTAGAAATAAGAATTGTCATGTTTTTAAATGTAAAATTAATTCGCATTTCTCTTTAATTTTATGTTTATAAAATAGTCAAATAATCATTGAAACTCCTAGAAGCGATTTGCTTACTACTGCATGACTACTCAACTTACGATGACGTCAGTCGGTACTGGGAGGTTTGAAATCAAATGGTCAAGAAGACTTGGATAAATAGATAAATTTGTTTACTTCTTATTCTTTTAACAATTTTATATTAAAATATTTTAGGGACATAACATCAAAAGAAACTTTTTGAAGTGTTTTTTTAAGGTTTTTTGAATTTACTTTTATACATAAAAGAATATTTATAATATCACTAACTAATGTAAACGCTTTTATACTGTCAAAATAAAAATTTTATACCTTTTTTATGCGTGCCTTATTTAGATGTAAAATGAACCACACAGGTAGTAAATAATATGTTCAGCGTGTTCATTGTACTCAAAAAATAATTCCACGTACTCGAAAAGTATCGCAAATTGACGCTAATCAAAAATCTCAATTGTTGTTGTTTTAGCTCCGTTTACCATTCTATCATTGAAAGGGACAGGTATGGAGGTCGCTGTGTTCTCATTTGGGGAGGCATCATGCTTGGTAATCGTACAGACCTTCACATCTTCGACGCAGGTTCAGTCAACGGGACCCGTTATTGTAACGAGATTCTTCTACCATATGTGTGTCTTTTTTAGAGGGCGCTATGGGTCTGCAGTTCCTTTTCATGTACGACAATGCACCATGTCATCGCACAATAGCTGCCGAACCGCTCTTAGAGAGTGAGGATATTGAACGTATGGATTGGCCAGCACGATCTCCGGATCTCAATCTCATCGAACATGTATGGGATTTTCTAGGCAGACGCTTTTCAGCTCGTACCTTACCACCAGTAACGATTCGGGAGCTTCGATTGGGGCTGCAAGACGAATGGGCAGCAATGCCTCAACAACTCATTGACACCCTCATTCTCAGCATGGGCAAACGCTGTGAAACCTGCCTAGCAGTCAGGGAGATCATATCCATTACTAAAGACCGGATGTTTCTTGCTGGACACCCATCACAGGGATGTTTCTGGCCTTCAGTCGCATTGCGCTCCATGCTACTTTTTCAACCAAGCTTCTATTTATCCCTCTGATTTCTCTTTTAGTAAGTGTTGCTTACATTACACATGTCCTTATGTATTGGGATTTTACGGTATTAAATGTGTTGATTTGGAAAGCTTTTGTACAAAGTTATATTGAAAAAACCATCTCGTTCTTAATTTTTGCACAACAGTGTATTTCATTTTTTACTCATTCCCCTCTCTCCATGAGTTTTCATTACTTATGGTGCTTACCTAATTTTATTAAACTGCATTTTACTACATATATTTATTGAGTTCATCTTTTCGAAGAATTTTGTGTAAATTCAGTTGTTAAAGAACTTTAAGATGCGTAATTCCAAAGAATATCTGCTGATTTTTTTTCATAAATACTGTATACTTTAAATCTTTATCTACCACATTATGATTTACTGCAGTTTTTTTCATGCAATATTTCTTTTCTTTTGTGGCACTAAATTGAAATTTAAGAGATATACATAAATAAAATACAAAACTATGGGAAATTTAATAAGTTAGAGCTAGTTAATGAATTAAAGATATTTAACAGTAAAATTCCTCATGTACACTGTTAACTTAAAGTAATAGTCAAATCGTTTTCTTAAGTCTTTATTAACATACAAAAAAATAAGACACTTACCTTTTGACATTAACTACTTTTTCGGAACAAAAATGACAATCTTCACAATTTGCCGAAATTGTCGTCAGCTGAAAACGCAATTTCTGCTATAAAACATTTCGTCTTTCTCTCTGAAATGCTCATCATAGAACTCGTGCTGCCGTATTTCTTGGAAGAGTGAACAAACGAATATTCCTGCTAAGTATCGCCAGAGTATTCTAACAATGGTTATTCTATATAATTTTAAAGTGAATGGTAATGATAAGTATTGTTGGTAAATAAAAGTTATTGACGACATATTATTATAACGATACGTGAAATGTGTGCATAAGAATTAGAATACACATTCTTATAACACTAAAATACATATTTGCGATGAAGAAATTATTCGAATTATTTTAAACCTCTTTTTGCGAAAGAAAACTACACAATGGAATAATAACAAAAGCAAATGTCTCGATATTTTACTGCAATACATGCAAATGTAAGGTGTGTTAACTTTTTTATGAAATATATTGTTACTTTAAGACAAGAGTCACTGAGATTGTTTTTAATATCGCAAGATAAAGTAAATAGAGGGCAATTTGTGATGCATTTTGAAATTTTGGACCATAATCCAGTAACAAGTGTTCGTGGTAGCTGAGTGGTCAAGCTAAAGGACTCATGTGGGGCACTTCATGAGTTCCAGCATAGTGCCGCTTAAGACCCGCCGTGCTGAAAGCGACGCAATCTCTAGAAGTTCAAACATCTTCCCGTTAGTGTTCTGTGAAAGTTAAGTGACGGGGTGCCAGCTCAAGTGTCATCCATCCTCGTCACTGGAACCATTGCCACACGCCTTTGTGTAGCTGAATAGTGTGACGTTAATATTCACTCACTAGTCAAGTGACGATTGTGTCATCTAAGCTGACATCCCCTCTCCAAACTAATACACTTCAGGATTTGGATTAGGATTTGGGTCTCGACAGATGTAATACGCGGTCATGAGTTTATTCCTATAACTTCTAGGCTACCTCGACCACATTTTGGTAGCCCAGTGTTCAAGATATTGGATCATGTCAGGCATGTCATGAGTTCTAGCCCAGTTCGACAAAGATCCGCGGTGTAGGGCAGCGATGCACGTTGGATCTGTAGAGAGCTGAAACGTCCTGCCGTTGGTGTGGTGTTATTGTTAATAGAGGGGGTGTCATCTCACGCCACGTCACTTGACCATGTTTCAAAATTACGTGGCCCGTCACCAAAAGACCTCGTGTAGCTGAACGGTGCGTCGTTAACATTCACTCACTCACTCACGGCCACATTTAAGGCTAAGCTAATTAACGAGATGTATTATAAAATGCATAAACTAATTCATAAGAAATTAAATACACAAAAAATAAATTTTAATTTTTTTAATCCTTTCAAAAACTAACTTCTTAACACAATATATAGATTAGATTTTGTTACAAGATTTGATTATTATGATATAGAAAAAAAAATACATAGCTTTCTAGTATTTTTATTTGTTACAAGAGAAATTTAAAAAAAATAATAATAAAGCTGTTTTTGGGGTTCAAAAACCCTTTTGCGATTATAGTATCTATATTTATATAGGTTTAAAACATGTACTATTTAACTCCGAAGCATTTTTATGCGTTCTTGCACTTTTTAAAAAGCTTTATTGGTTCAGTAACTACTTTTAAAATTAATATTTGACTTTCAAATCTCCCTCAATTGAACATTTCTCATTTAAGACTTTAATTACTGTTCGTTTGCGTTTATAATTTTATTCACATTTTGTCGAAGGAAAATAATTATTTCCAAATTAATTAATCTAAGTTAAAAATATCGAAATAGTTATATACTATGAATGTACGCTAACAAATATGTTTAAAAATTGTAATTTCAAAAAATTATATATATATAATTATTTAGTTAATTTTCTAAAGTAATATTCTCTATAATTAAGACTGTAATTATAACTGAACATTTCTAATCATTAAATTGAATACATTATGTTGATTTTAATTCAGGCTGAAGAAGTTTTTAATTGAAGAATTGCATAATATTAAAAATACTTTGTGTAATGGAATGATGACTTACACAGAAGGTAAATATGTACTAAAAGTATACTTTTATTTCTAATGTTGATCATTAATGAGTACAGTCTCTTTAAAATAACCAATGTTAAATTATTTTAATTGCATTAATATGCATTGCTATAAAAATTTGTGCACCAAAAATAATTGTGGGATCGTAATGAAACTTGGCATAAAGGTGCATGTCAAGCAGATATGCAACTTATTAGAAAATCAGCGTGATTGCCACTACAGAACATTGAACTCCATTCTCTTTGGAGTATAAAACAAGCGAGCATTGCTTGTTTGAGTGTACTTAATCTTTCGCAAAGGAAACGCTGAGACCGTTCCGTCATCATCGAAGCCAATATGAGCAGCTGTGAGAGTGAGTGAGGGAATATTAACGTCGCACTGTTCAGCTACACGAGGGCTTTTGACGACAGACCTCGTAATTTTGAACCATGGTCAAGTGACGAGGACTACATCTTATCTAGCACCCCCTCTCCTAACTACCACACCATACCAACAGGAGGACGTTTGAGCTCTCGACAGATTTAATGTGCATCGCTCTCTTACACGGTGGGTTTTAGTAGTACTGTGCTTGAACTCATGGCATGCCTGCCATGATCCGATACCTTGACCACTGACACCCGATCAGCTGTCAGAAATCGAGAGGAGAAAATCATCTGGATGATGAAAGCTAGGCGGTCAGCTAAATGAGTAGCCCGTAAATTAGGACTTTATGATTTGACTGTGAGGAGGTGTTGGAGACAGTGGTCAGAAGTCACGTCATTTACACAGTGACCATGCTCAGAACGCCCTCGACTGACGAGTAGTCGAGAAGACTGTCACATCTGCTGTCCACACTCAGGCAGCACCTGCACTGTGTGCTTCTGTGTCGTCCCGAACCATCGCAAAGTGCCTGGCTTAAGGACATTGAGTGATACCCATTGAACGACGCCTCTGTTTGGAGTGGTGTCATGCACGATGAGTTTAGACTGCAACGGAATGGAACCAGGTCGTCTTAAGTGACGAATCTAGATTCAATTTCTGCAGTGATGATAAAAATTTTCGTGTGTGGAGGCCCCTTGTTGAACACCTCAATCATGTCATCGCCTTACAGCGACTCCCTGCTCGCACAATTAGTGCGATGATATGGAGTGTCGTTCGTACACAGTAACCCTTAATATCGATCCATGACACAATGACCACCCAGTGGTACTTCAATGACTTCGATCAGCCATATATGTTGCCAAAAATGACACGGCTCCCAGGAGCCATTTTTTAACAAGCAAATGCTCAGCCACGCACAGCAAGTATGTCACAAGACTGGCTTCGTCAGATTACCAACCTTCCTTGACCTGCTCGATCCCCAGATTTGTCACCAAATGAACGTTCTTGGGATCATTTGGGATGGTCAGTTGGACAGCCTACGAGTTTGGTCGAACTAAAGGCGCATTTACACCAACTGTGGAACGATACGTCTCACGATAACATACGGAATTTGTATGCTTCAACGCCCACTCATATCACATCGGGCATTCACGCTGGAGAGGTCCAACATAGTACTAAAACTTCCGTTCATTTGCACTTTTTTCTGCAATACATGATTCTTTTTCTTTGATTTTCTAATAACTTACTTAAATCAAAGTAGTACTCACATATGTAAAATTTCGTTTCACTTCGGCGACTTTTTCTTGGCTACCAAATTTTTATTGTAATGCTTGTATTATGAACAGGATGTATGGAAAAACAAAACGAAATAATAAAAAAACAGTTATATCCCAATTGGAAAATCTAAATTATTAGCATTTCTTCAACACCGAATCCATGGATAAGACCTTATTTCGAATGAAATCAGACTCACCGTGTAGAGGCGCTGATGAGCATTAAATCTGTCGAGTCTCCAACATTGACGTGGTATGAAAGTTTGAAGAGTGGAGTAATTCGTCAGGTTTTTCATCGTTATTGGATTATGGTTCAAAATTATGACGCCTACCGCTAATATCCTTCTTGTGGTTTTGTATTATGATGTTAACTTAATTACTGCCGATTAAAAGTGACGTGATCCCCAGTGTCACCATTATTTACAACGGCATACATATAAGGTGCATTGGAGAGGAAGTGAACGAATCAAATGCAGTATAACGTCGTTTATCCGGAGCGTCAAATATCCGGACCAGTTTTTTTTTTAGTCAACTACATGTACTGTATATGAATACGTTTTCGAACAGTGCAATGCTAAACAGTTGTTTCACGTTGCAAGAGAATCAGATACCTTGTAGCAAAAAAACAAATAAACAAACAAAAACACGAAGGTATACAATGGTACAGCGAAAAATAAGTGATTATTTTCCATAATAAAGGTAAAATTGTGCGATTGCTCCTATTTTTCTTCTTCTTCAAGCACGTTTCACGCATGTGATGATTTTCAATATTCGTATAGTGTCCTATTTCATATAATGAATGGATTGCATTCGGTTTTTGTTTATCCGGACAACCGCGTATCTGAACGGTGTCCAGTCCCAATTGATTCGGATAAACGACGTTCTACTGTATTCATTTTTTTCTCTGAGATAAGTAAATTCTTCGTAAAAACTGTCAAGACCCTTTTATTGCATTCCAAAACATTCAGAACGGTTTTACTGAAATCAGCGCAAAGAAAAAAATCGTACTTCGGAAAGACTGATATATACGTCCGAGACACACAGCGAACCGTTTCATCAAGACTTATATGAACGTCCCAGGCTTGCAACTAACTATTTAATCATATCGGATATATACGCCAGGGACAGTCAATGGGTTAATAAGCAATGAATTAATCATCCTATGAATGGAAAAGTTTAGATTTTTACTTAGTATTTAAGAAAAAGTTTAAGTGTAAATAAATAATGTATTGACATCAGATATTTTTTTGCCTAAAATGAAAAAAATAAAAAAAAGTCAAAGGAAAAAAATAAAGTAATTGTTCCAAAAAAGTTTTCCAAAGGATGCCGCTTAAGGGATATTTAAAAAAAATTACAAAACATTACATATATTAAATGTAACAAAAACATAACTTTATTATATCCATGATTATCGGAAAGTGTTTTTAAGTATTTTGCTACAATTTTTATTATTTATGACCATAATTAAATGAACGAAAAACTTTCAATTTATCTGAGTAAAAAGAATCACTAGGATTTGAAAAAATATTAAAATTTAGATCACGTAGAATGATGAATTTTTTAATATCGAATTATATTTTGCCGATTATCATGTTCTTGTTTGGTCTTTTATAATTTTTTACCGTATCAAAGTCCACTAATGTTCTTAGATCCAATATAATTTTCTGCTGATGAAATGTTTCCATACCATCACGTATCTCACGAATAAATATTTTACGAGCTATATAACTACATTTAAAAAATACTTTATGATTTTCTTTACAACAAAAAGTCACAAATTCTACGATATGCATTATTTTTTTATTATGTAAACACTACAACAACAATATGCAAGATCCTACATTAGTAGTAATAAACTCCAAAACAAGCTTTTAACTGAGATATTGTTATGTTTTCGAGGTATATCTTACAAATTATTTAGAGAAACAGTTATCATTTAGGCAGTTAGAGAAAAATGTATTTAAATTAAAATAATAATAAAATAATCTATCGCCTTATATGAAAATGCTAAATAAAACTACTTCATGTGCTAAACTGAAACATAATGCATAATTGATATTTAAATCAAAAGAAACAGTTTCGTGAAAAAAGTTTAGTTCAAAACTCTGCAAATGGAGGTAATTTCTCATCTTATCTGTTTTTGGAACATTTATGCTGTACCTTCAAATCACATATAGATCAAACACTTGAAAAACTCTCTTGTTTCAGAAAAGAAGGTATACAATTTCATATTTATCTTTTTTTACTTTGTGAACCGTAAATATTCCTACTGGTTTGTGGATGAACATGACATATATTACAACCGTTGCTCGAGAACGTATGGTAGATTTAATCATTTGTAAGAAAGGCGATATCGGTGTGTATGAACGCGCCATCCGAAAAAAGAAATTTTTACTCACATCTAGAAACTTCCTAAAGTTATAAATATGTTTTAGATATTTTACTTTCTGAAAATTTATTCGACTACAATCATTATCAAATAAAAAAGAACCCTTCAAGAATCCATTTGAAATGCAAAGAAAAGAAATTAAACACGTATGGCTCAGTGTAAATAAAAACTTTGTTCCATTGTCAACCTCCTATATGTAAGATCCTACCCTCTTGCATTATCTAGATATCAGAGAGGATGTTTCGCTGTTGCAATTCTGAAAGAAAACAATTGGTCTATACTAACATATCTAAAATATTTTAAACTATTGTTGGTAAATTTGTGAGAGGTAATCACTTCTGTCTTGGGTACCTAGATATGTGGGATGTAGGGAAGAAACACTCACCATGATCCAATCAATCTATTTATTTATCACACAATAAAACATGGCACAAATTCAATTAATAATAGTAATAGTAAGAGACTGTGTCGGTGCTAACTGCGAAAGAGCAGCAACGACGGTGATACACGAAATATTAGAAAACTATCAAACTCGAACTTTATTTTGTGTATCGGCTAATCTGTCATCCGATTTAATCTAATATCAATTTAATTTCAGTGAACATTCGTCACTTTAAAGCTTCCTCCTAATAAATCTTTAATCACATTAATTCAAATATGATACGTGTTAGTAACAATCTCACTTGATTCGGGTTTATCTCTTCTCATATTCTCAATTCTAACTAGAAAACTTCGACTATATATAGTAAGTTAATTTGAATATCACGATTTCTTTCTTCCGAAGGGTTGGTTGTAAATAACGTGAATTGATAAAATAAATATTTCCCAAGAGAATTAGTTGAAGGATTGAGAATAGATCCGTACAAATTCTTCAATAAATATGGATGTATGTACTCTATAACACGCTCTTATATAACGGAGAACAATCCAAGAACGAAATTGTAGCTATGAGCAAATGTTTCTTCAGGTTTACATATCAATTTCCTCAGAAAACAGGTCCCACTACAGACTTTGGTTTCTATGAAAGACAAGTAATTCCTTTGCGTTATTTTGATCATTCATGTTATAACATTTTACCTTTTTCTCCAATAGTTTCACAGACTGAAACATCATTTCATATCCAAGGGCAAGCCATCAAGACACATCCCTCAAACCACAGCCTCTTTTCTTTCTCGTGCTGTGAGAACGTGAGCCGTGGTAGTGAACGAAATGACAGAATTAAACAAAACTAAATGTAAGCTGAAGTTAGTAAAAAAATAATTTTTTCATCTAACTATATTTTATGATTTTTTTTTAATATTTGTTTCATGCATAAAACTGGAATTCACGTGAATTTCATAGAATCAGATACAAAGAAATACATTTTTTCTTTAAATAAACTACATAAAATTATTTCTACTTTCAACAAAGCCGAAACGGTTTTCTTCTTGATTTGAAATGAAAAAAAAAACTATATATAGGTTTTCCTGCATTTACCTTTTACTTTGAATATTCTTTTCAATTCATAATCTTTGCCTTTATTCAACATAAGTTAATGACATAGACCACACCTGAAATCATTTTTTAATTTTAGAAAAAACTATTTCAAAATTTTCATCAACATAATTAGACAATGAACGAAGTGTTTGATTTGGAATTTCTCAAAGATCCGCATTTAAATTTATTATTCGTTATTTTATTATACAAATATTTCTCTTCTCTTCTTTTTTTTCTTTTTTTTAAACATTTTAAGCTAATCTGCAGTTTTAAAAAGAAATATTATAAATGTTTCTTTACATTCAGGTGACGATGAGCTTAATTCCTGGTGAAATTAGAAAGCAGTGATTTTTATTGCTTTTTCATTTTCAAAGAATAAAAATTCTGGTAAGAAAATTAGAGTTTATGAAAAACATATATTAAACGTAATAAATTTTATTAAAAAATAGGGATGAATTATTTAAAGCAGTTTTATACAAGTTTTTTCCGCATAATACCAGGTGTATACATATCAAATGAAACGATTGCTAACATGTCGTCACGCATATATGCAAACAATACGAAACCATGACATGTGATTTTTTTATAGTTTGAGCTTTGATACTCATGTTTAGTTTACATTTGGACGAGTTTCAGCGTGCAATGATTTTCTTTACTGCGTTGAAAATGTCGAATTTTATTCCTTCCGACCACGATTTGCGGACAGCATTCATTTTCTGTTACCATCTGAACAAAACTGCTGACAAAAATCCCATAAAATGTTTGTAGAAGCATACGGTGGCAATGCCCTGAGCCGTGCGTAGTGCTACAGGTGGTTTGAAAAGTTCCAAAATGGTGATTTCGATGTGAGAAACGAGGAGCGTGGCAAACCAGCAAAACAATTTGAAGATGCATAATTGCAAGCATTACTCGATGAAGATGATGGTCAAACGCAAGAACATCTTGATTAACAGTTGCATGTTGACCAGACCGCTGTTTCCCGTCGTCTCAAAGCAATGGGCAAGATAATAAAGGTCGGTAGATCGGTACTACACGAGCTAATGGATCATCAACAGGAAAACCGAAAACTGGTGTGCGAAATGTTGCTTTCCCGCTACAAACGCAAGTCATATCTCCATCGTATTGTGACTTGCAATGAAAAATAGATTTAATTTGAGAATCCCAAGCGTAATCGATCATATGTTGACCCCGGAAAGCCGTCCAAATCGACCGCAAGGCCGAATCACTTCGGCCGCAAGACAATGCTGTGTATTTTCTGGGATCAGGAGGAACCAATCTATTATGAGCTTCTCAAACTCGGCTAAACCGTTAATACTGATCCCTGCAAGCAAGAATTACTTAATTTAAGCGTTGCTATACTCGAAAAACGCGAGCAATACAAGAAAAGGCAGCACAAAGTGATTTTCCTTGATGACAACGAACCTAACCACCGTGCTAAGCCGACCAAGGACATCGTTAAGGCACTCTACTGGGAACCCTTAGCGCATGCGGCTTATTCACTTGACTTGGCTCCTTCCGATTACCACCTATTATTGTGACACGCATTGGCTGACCAGCGCTTCATTTCTTACGAAAACATTAAATCTTGGCTTGATGACTGGCTGGCCTCAAAAGACCGATCATGTTTTTGGCGTGGTATTCACAAATTGCCCAAAAGATGGGGGAAATGTGTAGCTAGCGATGGATATTATTTCAAATAAAGAAATATTAACATTTTCCCAAATTTATTGTGTTTTTATTTAAAACAATCGTCTCATTTCATATGCATACACCTGGTATATTAAGCGTTTGTCTTCTTTACTCTTTTTGCTCTTTTTAATATTGTATTGATTATTTTGAAACATATTCTCTCTTATTGTTGTCTGATATTTCTTTAATGTTAATAAATGTCTTCTAAGTATTTTATTTTACTCTTCGAAGTCGCATTTGGAAACGACGTATATTTTTTTTTCAAATGGGCTACTTTCGGCAGCTAAGTTTTTGCAGACACGACACGTCTCCAGGTGCTCGAGCAATTTCTTTGCCGGCACCATCTAATGGCGGCTCCCATTAACAAATTTTAGATGATTGAATTGATTCAGTTAAATCTCTTGTTGGGCGCTAAATATCGTCGGGATTTAATTTTGTCGAAACTAAGACTTTAAGAAAAGAATTCGTTTGTTGAATGTTTTTGCGTATCAATTGTTTGTTTATTTAAATCATTTTGATTATTTATTTTTATTGAGAACTGTATAAACACAATGTTACTTAACATAAGCTGCGTGTATCCAAAAATTGTTAATGTTTCTCACATATTAAAACCACACACACACACACACACATACACATACAAATACAAAGTACAGTTCCTAAAATTATTAACACACTTATTTGCAAAATAATCGGTTTCAGAACAATGACAGCGTACAAAGAAATATTCTAAAATTAGTTTTAAATCAGAATTACAGGGATGTATGTTTTCCTTATTTTATCTATTTCGATTGCAGCAATTTTTTGACACTTTATTTAAAATTATTTTTTCTCTGTACAAAACAATTGCAAATGATTTCTAAAGACACATTTATAACTGACTTGGAAAATAGTACATTAAAATCAATGGTTTTTGTGTTCTTTTAAATTTTTCAACAAATTTTCTCAATTGACATCCGTTTTCATTAATTATTTTACTGAATGAAACGTAAAGTGAATAAATATTCAACTAGGTAGAAAAATATTAAATATCACACTAACGCTATCCATAAAAAATTTAGTAATTTTTATGAAATTATTTCTTAACTAAAAGTATTTAGAATAAACGCAAATGGTACAAATTCCCATTCGTCTCTTGGCAACGATGACCAAGTTTACACAATTACAAAGAAAGCGTAAAAATTCATCAAGTTTGATTCTTTCTTTACAGGAACTTGCTTCCTTGGAAATGCTAATACAATCAGGTATATTAGGGAAAGAATCCAAGAAAAAGTTCCAGAAACTTCAACGACCCTCGATAAGGAAAGAATAATTTCACTCGAGAAATTCATAAAAAGAAATCGTCATTTAACTTCCAAATTACGATTTTTAGATTGAAAAAAGGTGAATTACGCGGAGAATTTTTCTTATTTTTTTCGCGACAAATTACAGTTCAGTTTTTGATGCGGAAAGGATATTTAAGGAATTGTTATAGAAAGTACGTGGTGTTACAGAATTTGAAAAAAGAAAGAGAACGAAAAGGAAAATCGATGTTCCAAAGAATTTATTACGAAGGCATGTCTTGAAGCTTTGGTAAATGTTTGCTCAAAAGTAAAGCATAATTGAAAAATTTCTTTACATTTCCTGTTCTTCACAGAATTATTTGAAAAGAATGCGGAAAAATAGTCCTGGAAGGGAAGATAATGAATCCAAATGAATTCAACGTTTCTTAGTAATGATCTTTTCAACATGAAGTTGAAAATATTCAATTTGCGGATAATTATGGTATATAGTAAAAGACATGCTTCTTTCATTTGTCTTTTACTTCTGAAATGACAAACTGGAAATAAACTTCTTTGATATTTTAAGGAACACATCTGCAGACATTCAGTTATTTGAGGGAATATTAGTTTTCTGCTAACTAATACCTTTCCTTAAATGATATTTATCAGAAAAAATCGTACATGATTTCAGACAAACGATTTTTTTCACTGATTCTTACAATGAAACGAAAACTGAAAACTCCTGTTTGAGATGTAAACTTTTCAATTGAATTGTGTAAACATAAATAACAAGTAATATAAAAAGATTATAGTCAATATCCACTTCGTTAAAAAAACGCACTGACACCACATGTTGCAGACAGTTTTAACTTCGACGGAAATAAATCAGAATAAATTTAAAATTAAAAAATAAAATTTAATTAATGAATTAATATTTGAAAAAAACTGTATTAAAAAAAATTAAAAAATGTATTTAAAGTTGAAGGTATGAATAGAAAGTATTTTATTTATATACGATTGGAAATTTGAACAAGGCATAAGTATAGGGAGAGAGTGAACTAATAGTAAGAATTGAAAAATGGTTTCTCACAATGAATGTAATTGTAAAAAAATATTCTAGTATATTCCAAGAGAAAAAAATAATTTATTTATACTATCAAAAGAAGAAGAAGATCCAATGGATTTTTATATTTTTGAAGTTAATTAAAAGAAAAAAAATATTATTTATAACGCTCCTGCTACAATTTTTTAACATCGATTCCGTAAATGTAGTTTATAAAATTTATTTGTTAAAATTATTTTAATTTTAGAATTTACAACTGAATAACTGAAGATATTTAATACATTTGCTGTATTGGCAATATAAGCAATTATATTCTTTTGTAGAACAAATAGGGGAAAGTAGAGATCATTTCTATACGAAAAGCAATTTAAACAGTCTTATTTAGCAAAAGTAAATACAGCAATTTAGTAAAATGTTTATGCAATTTACAAAATTAGTGTAATGCAAATTTTTGCTGTGAAACAATGAGAAAAAATACGAGCTTTTAACCCTAGAATTCAACATGTTTTTTTTAATAGAGACTATGATTTGCTTAAGGAGTTAAAAATCCATTTCAGGAATGAGATAGATTTATTAGGTATAATCATCATATTTTTTAAGTCCACGTAATAGGAAACAGCTTTACTGCCATCAACTTCATAGACAAAATCTGTCTAATTTTCAAATGATTCCAATTACAAGTTATTGTTTTTTTTGGGAGAAATGAGAGATGAATGAGAAATTTCATAACATAAATATAAATCAGTTACAATGAACAGTGTTTCACACACACAAAAGTTTTATTATTAAAATATAAATCGTATAACTTATCTTTGGAAATAACACAAATTATAAGTATAATACTTCAGAACAATAATTTCCATTACTTAATTTTATGTTTTTCGAGTTCAAAATTTTTTAACCTAGAATTTGATGAGAGCTTTTTCATTAAGAAGCGTCACAATGTGCAAATTCAAAAAATTCCTACAAATCACTTTATCTTAGTATAGCTTTAAAATGAATTTATTTATTCAAAGATGCTTCGATATTCAAAAATGAGTAATTTTATTTCAGTAATTAGAGTATTATATTTATAAAAATACACGTAAAAGTTTTTTTAAATGATAAAATTCTAAAATACTATTATTTCTTTTAATTTGAAAATTGATTTAATTTGTTGATTTTGAACAATGTCGTGAGATTCTTAAAATAGATTTCATTTAATTTATTTCTAATATAAAAGGAAATTTAAAATTCATTGAATTGGGTTTTCTGTATGGAACTATTTCCTTTCTTTCCTTTAGGAATTATTTTAACAAATAATGTCTGAACAAAATTTCTTGTACTGTCCCTGATAAAGTAATGTTAACTTTTTTTCCAATTATATACATTCTCATAACTTCACAATTAGTTTTTAGTTTATAAGTTCTAGATTATGGAAATGCTTGAATTAAGAACAAATAGTGTTTTGTTCTCTCTACATCAGTATTGAAACCCGCGAAGTATGTTATTTTACCTAAGGTGATACATTGCTTATATGGGGAAAGGTTTTACCGATAAACTCTTCCCATTGTTCACTTGAATAAGATTACAGCACCCTATACCAGGGGGGGGCGAACATTTATGGATCCACGTGCCACTTTTCTCTGAAGAAATGTTTAATGAGGTATAGACGTGCCATCAAATAATTCTGAAGCGATTATTGGGAAAATAATTAAAAACTAAATACTAACAGTTCAAAAACTTTATTTACTACTTAAAATACATTTTTGCACCGTATTGTATTAAATATTTTCGTTATACGTGTAATTAAAATAAAATTAGCATTAATGTGATGTCTGTTATTACTGATTAGATGACTAATAACTTATATTAGGATTGTAAGACAATAACAAACGAGTGTGCTTCCCGCCATCTCATGCACCGCGACCCATCACTCTCGTTTTTTCGTAATATTTCATGTGGAACTTTGTTATTTTAAACTAAAATGCAAACCGTTTTGTTCGGTGGTGTGCCCAAAATACTGTGTCACGTGCCATCAATGGCACGCGTGCCCTTGGTTCGTCATCCCTGCCCTACGAAATGAGTAGAGTTACTAGATTGAGGCTTTAGCACCATTGGCTTCAGATTTAGCAAACTCTCTTCCCTTCTCGATATTTATTTGAGGCTATATTAAGACGATGACCGAAGTGAATGTCAAATTCTGAATTTGCTTGTGTGTTGTTCACGATAAGACATATAAACTTGATGTGTCAGAATTTCTGTAAGTGTAACTGAGAAGTTGCTGGAGCGCTGTAAAGCTTGACCGTAACGAGTTTGTTTTACCATTGCTGTAAATAATCTGTTTTGACATTTTTTGTGTATATACGGGAATTTGTTTGCTTGTAAACATTTATTCATACCCCATACACACACGGACGAATACACATTCAATAAAATAATTTACTTTTTGTTAAGAATACCAAAAGTCGTATACTACTAATACGCAAACTTATATTGATATACTGAAATAGATACTTCGAACAAATGAGCAAAACGTGATGAAAATATGTTTTAAATTCTTTTTTATGATATTTTACTACGGGAAATATCATAGTTTGAATACAAGTATCAAAGTTAACAGTTGGTCAAGAAAAAATGGCATGAAAAACAAAATTTTCATTAATTAATTTTTTTATTATTTAGTTCAAACAAGCAATTTTTTTTCATAGATTTTCCATTTCTGGAAAAATCCTGAATGCACACTTGATCATTGAAGTTAGTTTTCGATGCGAATCAATGTTGACTTATTTTAGTAAAAATGTTACACATCTGAGAAAAATGTGACACTCGCATTTACATGATTTAAGTGCCAATATTTGTTACGTATAAAAATTAGGTGTTTAAAAGTTTTACTATAAAACAGGTTCGAAATTAAAACACCTATTCCAGTTATAGGAACAGCTTAATAAAAACTGATGTTTTTGTAGAATTATTTTTAATTTCGAATGTTGATAAACTCTTCCATTTCATCGTCAGATAGCATAGAATTAGAATAACTTGTACTTTGATATGTAGAAAATTAAAAAGCTTGAAATATCTTAAATTTACTATTTTATTTGATACACATCACGTATTCGAAATTTCAACGAGTTTCAGTCACTTAAAGGAAATTTTTAAAAATAGTATGAATACTTTATTCTAAATAGTGTTTTGAAATTTTTTGTAAGGGATCTTTAAGATTGTTATAACAACGCAATAAAATTGAGAAAAAAATGTAGCTGGCTAAACAAAATTGCTTATAAGATCATTTTTAGCAAAATATTCAAAGCATCAATAGCAAGGGCAAGCTATTGATTGAAATGTATTTAACAGTCGGGTAGTTATTAAATGTTAGTTGAAGGTTGAACAAGGGAATATGCTGTTATATAATAATAGTTAACATTGCGAGCTTTATTGAAATCACTATATTATAAACACTTTGGGAAATTCCAAAAGAGTTTATTTGTCTCTAGTTTTAAAATGAAAACCTCAAAATTCTATGAGAACAATTCGAACAAATGTTTTTCATTCTGGAAGCAATGTTATTCGGAATACTAGTTCCTTGTATCATTATAATAATCTTGATATACATTGTTTATGATTGATATAGTTACTGAAGTTTTTAGTTAATATATTTTGATAAATGAATGACTATGAAAGTGAATTCTTAGTCATCCTTTTATTCAATGAACAAAGAAATGTAATATCACTTAGAAAGTTTATATTGAACTCACTAATTAAGAATTATGTTCAAAATTTTCTCATGAGAATTATCCAAGGTGAATCTATATTAAAATGCATTTGGATCGCTTTAAAATAATTTGTCATTGCTAGTTGCCGAAACAGTTAATTAATGATTTCCAAACAATCATATATAAACAATTAAGACTATTTATTATTCAATCTTTCTACTCATCAGTGCATTTCATTTGAAACTACTACAGGCATCACAACCCTGAAGTACTAACTTATCATCTTTGACATGAGGTTTACTATCTATGGTACATACGGATTTCACGGTCCCAAAATATCCTTATAATCTGGTTAGAAAAGTTATAGTACAAAGATGCAATTACCATTCGAGCCATTCGATTTAATTCTAAATTTTGAGTTTTCTAGATTAAGGACTATCACTAGAGCAAGCTCATTGCAAAGAGTGTTTTTTTCCAGGTATAGAAGTTTAAGTTGGCATTACTTTCCAAGATGGCGACCGATTAAACAGCTGTCAAGTGATTTATTCTCAATTTGATTTGGCAATTCATCAAAACGATCATCAAGCAAGGCGTGGATTCGTCGAAATGTCCCAAAATGAGATTGACGTTGTTCCCGATTTTAATAAGTGAATTTTGTTTAGCGATGAAGCGCACTTCTGGTTGAATGGCTACGTCAACAAACAAAACTGCCGCATTTGGAGTGAAGCTAATCCACATGTGTATGTCGAAACACCATTACATCCAGAAAAACTGACTGTTTGGTGCGCTTTATGGGCTGGTGGAATCCTTCTTCAAAAACGATTAAGGCCACAACATTACAGTCAATGGTGTTCGGTATAGAGCCATGATTACTAACTTTTTCATTCCTTAATTGAACAATCATGATGCCCAGGAGCTGTGGTTCCAACAAGACGATGCAACAAGTCACACAGCTCGCGCCACAATTGATTTATTGAAAGACACGTTTGGTGACCGCCTAATTTCATGTTTTGGACCTGTGAATTGGCCTCCAAGATCTTGTGATTTAACACCGCTAGACTATTTTCTGTGGGGCTATGTAAAGTCATCGGTCTACGCGGATAAGCCACAAACGCTTGACCATTTGGAAGACAACATTCACCGTGTTATTGCCGATATACGGGCACAAATGTTAGAAAAAGTCATCGAAAATTGGACTACATCCGAGCCAGCCGTGGCAGTCCTAAGCCAGAAATCATATTTAAAATGTAATGCCACAATATTATATTTCGAATAAAAAAAATCCTGTCAATCGACTAATACATCGTTGTTTTATTGCAAGTTAAAGTTCTATACCTCTAAAAAAACACCCTTTATTTTAAAATCTGTCCGTATATTCCGACTTCTCAGTATTGTTTCAAGCATCAGAAGTTCTGACGTTCTCACATGTCTCATGCTGCAAACAACTAAAGTGTCTCGAATGTGTTTATACTGGGGATCCCCTTCTACGGATTACTATAAAGAGCCGAAATACGTTAATCTTCCATAACTTCAATCTTCTGGTTCAAAATTATTTCTTAAATGGGAAACAAAAAACAAATCCAAGAAATCAAGAACAATAAAAATAGTTCTTAAGTTAGAAGCTTGAAGATTTATATAATCCTACAGATATCTCAAGCATACGATCAGGCTACTAAATCTTGAGCTGTCTCCTCTACTATCACAGAAGCAGATCAAAATTAAAAGTAATATGCCCGCCTGGGAAAGATATCAAGTTATTGCCATCATCATTATTTATGACGTCAAGTACAGTTTCATGTTGTTTTCACAGTGTCTTCATCAAAACAGTCAATGGAATGCATATCATTTACCTTCCACAAATAACTATATTTAATAAATCTCAGCCAGCTATTCGAATATCTAACACTGGTTTTTCCATACCTAAATAAAGCACACTATTTGGTTTTATCGTCTAAAGCATGCCTCTTTCCCTTCATTGCCTCCAAAATTACTATTCTATTAACTGAAACTCGTGGCCGCGGTAGCCGAGTGGTATAGGTATCGGACAGTTGCTTGCTTTGTCACGGGTTCGAGCCCAGTACCACTAAAGACCCGCCGTGTAGGGCAGCGATGCACGTTAAATCTGTCGAGAGGTGAAACGTCCTCCCGTTGGTGTGGTAGTTAGGAGAGGGGGTACCAGTTCAGGTGTCGTCCACGTCACTTGACCATGGTTCAAAATTACGTGGTCCATCGCCAAAAGCCCTCGTGTAGCTGAACAGTGTGACGTCAATATTCAATCAATCATTAACTGAAACTCTGCCATCTGGTTTCTTATTTTCATATGTAATACTGCAGTCTATGCATAAAATAGTCAATTTTTTTCCGGTTGCATCTATTCTATATCAAAGAATTTAAAATGGAATATATATATATATATATATATATATATATATATATATATACCTAAAATAGAACAAGAAAGTGTATTTTAAATAAAATCTGAAGCATTAAAATAGAAAATAAATTCCAAGTAGAGGTTTAAAAATAGTTTTCATAAATGAAACATTTCATTTAATACCAGATATATCAGAGTAAGAGGACATCATTTTTAAAGCATGTATGAATTATTACAAGAATGGCATTGCGGATACCGGTTTCATTTATAATGGAACACCGTCTGGAAACTAAATAGAAAATATTTTACCACTAATATATCTAAAATAATTTATTAATTTTGTACTCTTTTATAAAAAAAAAACATCATTTTATACTAAAAATTTAACAGTTTTATATTTTGAATGGATTATACTTCCGAAATGTACCTAACTTTATCGCATTGTACGCATTTGTTATTTTGAGTTTATTTTTTTAAAAAATATATTACTGTATATTAAACAATTGTTTGTCACAGCATTGTATAATTTGGTGATTGTGACATAAAACTCCGCTCTCACCCACATACTCAACTTTCAAATTTTGCAATAGTTTCTAGATATACCACCTTGAAGTATCAAATTTGTTTTATATTGACGTATTTACCATTAATAAAAATTATACTTAACGGTTATTTACAATGTTAATAGTTTAAATTTAGGCCAAATTACTGCTATATTAATTAATCTTGTTAGTAAATTTTCCTTCTTTTTAGTAATCATACCAGTATTATTTACAAAACATTTCTTTATTTTTAAAAACTAAAAAATAAATAAATAAATAAAATAAAAAATAATCATATATTTTTATTCTTATTGCAAGATTGATGAATTTAATTTTAATTTGCTTTATAAAGTTTTGAATTCTGAATAAAGAAAAACATTATATCCAACTTAAGCCCCCATAACTTGAAATATATCAAATAATACTTTTAACTATAATCAATACTGTAATCGGTGTTAATCAAACCATGGGCAAAATATATTTAAGTTGGACTGAGGTAATCAAACAACACAGAAATTAAAAATATATCTGTAGATACTTCAAAGTAGCTATCGAAAATATTGTGTAATATTTTAAAATTTTGCATCCTTTATAATTAAGAATAGAGTAGACTTTAAATAACTTCCAAAATACCAATATGAAAATTAAAGAAATGGTAAACACACACATTTGCTAGGAATAATTCAAATTAAATTCTTTTCCAAATTCAAAGGAACAGAAATAATCAAAACATGCAAGTTTAAAAAGACTTGAATCCTTAAGAAGGCTGTTATCTAAAATCAGCACAAACTCTTTGAAATCTTCTGCGCTTCCTTCCGGCGGTATCATTGAAGTAAATTAATTAAAACAAACGGAAATAATTGATTGCATGAATTACAAAGTAAATTTTTAAATTTACAAAGACGCAAACTGAAAGTGCAAACTTAGTTACTTAACAAGATAGATTTCTTTCTCTTTGAAAAATAAATGAATTAATTATCAATTAGCTGTGTGTGCGTGATTCCTGAATCAGAAGCATGATTTTGATATTAAGTTACTTGGTTGTTAAATATAAGTGAGGATAATTTTTTCTTTCTATAACATTTGGAAATATAACGAAAAAATTAATTTGTGTGTGTATGTGTGTATATCGTTTATTCTTTTAAATTCTAAAACTATATATTTTAAACCACAAATTAAGTTATTTTTTATTATCAGTTGAAGTTCTTTTTGAATGTATTCTTTTTTACATGTACTTTGATGAAAAATGAAACACTTTAAAATGTGGTAGAGCTTACAACAATCGATAGTTTAATATAAGAATATATGAGCCCTAGTAACGTCCTTGTGGAATAAATAGAAAATTCTAAATTAATATACAAAGTATTTACTTACAGCATCATTTATAATCATTTTTAATTATATTTAGCATATCTACTGAAAATAAAACTAAAGTAAATCTATTTGTTAAGAAAATACTACATTGAACTCTCTTTTTTATACATTATATACGTCAGATAGAAAACCGTGCAAAACACCGTGTAAAAAATATGAGCGGCATATGGTAAATTTGGGGATATCTTCATAGCTTCAAAAAACTATGTCCTAAGAAACACGTTAACTATTATATAAAACAAACACAATTAATTTGTATTACAAAAGAATTATAATTAGTGTTGTGCATGTTGTTGAGACATTCGCCATCAGTTGCATTTGATAGAGCTATAATTTTTCAAATCACACAGCTAAGTAATTTTATACTACGATACTTCCACTTTTGACTCAATCAGATAAAATTTTTTCCAACAAGCATTTAAGGTCAATTGACGCTGCTGTTTAATAGCAAAAGAAGCATGTGTAATACAATCCATAATCGTAAGCTTTCTCCGTGCTTCCACAACAGTGACATTTTTTTCTCCCTCTGAGTCTAAAATATATCCAAATGTTTGATTTATGTATTATATATTAAATGTTGCAATAATATCCTGATTATCTTGGGAGTTTCGCTATCGAATTAAAAAAAATATGTGAACATTAAAGTTTTGAACTTTATTTAAATTATTATTTGTGTACCCTATGGACTCAACACTCTAACACAAAATGTACTGAAGACCAAAAGGCTGTGTTCAATGAAGTACAACAAAATAATGAAAAGAGTGACTGAAAAATTCGGGAATTCCTCACAACTTCAGAATACAGTGTAAACAATCCATGAAATACACAGTCACTAACTCAGGAGTGGGAATAAAGCGACCATTGCCAAAACTAGAAGGAAAAATAATGGGGGGGAATTCGAGCTAGAATAAAAAATTCATGCAAAAAAAGTATATTGGCTAACCATTTTATTCGAAAATCATGTAAAAAAGGGGTTTGGTGTATATACCTAGAGGTATCTCACAATGAAGTAACTGGCTCATATATTTTAAAAGATTCCAAAATTTCTCTCATAATTTCAACTACAAGGATATTTGAGTTAAAATATTTTTATCAGAGGCAACTTTGTATTCTTTGTATTATAATAGCTGAGGAACTTCCTAAAACTGTATAATCTCGTACAATGCGTTTGATATTTGAATATATAAGTTAATATTTGAAATATATCTCTCAATATCAATTAGAAGTATACAAGGCTCTATAAATGCTACGATGCTATAAGTACTTACCAAGCAACTGTTAAATATCCTTTTGATTCCCCGTTTATTTGTAATATTTGGAAGTCAAATTGCCTTACATATTATTAAAGTAAACGTTTAAAAGTAAAGCAAAACTGTTGGTCAAGAATTACCTGCCAAGTATATAAACCCTATGTAAATTGTAAACATGGTATTTTGCTGCTGTGCTGGTATTTGGAGTTATTAATAACGACTTCACAGTCATATTTTTATGAACTCCCAATATTCTTCCATGAGTGTATTTTGAATGTCAGCTTATTAATGTAACAAATTACAATACTATTATTGAAAGGAAGTATTTACATTATATAGAAGGATGTGTGTAAATATTTTAAAATGTTGCAAGATAAAAATATTTATAAATTTCTAAATAAGGTATGCTTTTATTAAAATAATTATTAGCTGTTATGGTCTAATGCGGCTATTACATATAACATGGTTTATGAGAAATTATGCAAGTTTTTGCCTACAATATTAATAAATAATAAGTTATTAAGTTGCTTAACTAACAATTAAAATGATGTATTTTTAAATTTATAACTAACTTGTGGTTGTTATGAAGAACAATTAAAGAAAAAGTAATTTTGAAAACTTTAAATAAAGTAGTTTTTGTGTTACATATTTAATACTTGTAAGCAATGTAGAAGCCGATTTATGAGCGATTGCTTTTATTAAAAAGGAGAAGGTTATTTAAAAACTCTAGGAAAACTTTTAGATTTTCATAAAATGTTAAGTAAGTCTAAAAAAAGATTACTCTAATAGCTTCATTAATTTTGAAAACATCAATATGAAAAAACTTCTCATAGAAAAAAAAGTTTTCACGTTTTATTTCCTGAATTTGATCTTACAGGTCTATCGGGATTTAAAAAAATATTTGTCTTTTGTGTGTGTGTGTGTGTGAAATGATTTTGTTTCTTTTTCTTGCAATTTATACCTATATAAAAAACCAATTGAATCTATTTGTCACTCTGAAATAGAGAAAGCAAATGGAAAATAATTTCACTCCATGATGCCAATTGTCTCAATTCACCTGAATAAAAATTTCAATTGTTGCAAGGATACTCTACTAAACAAATTACAGATTAATAATACTCAAAGTATCCATTGTTTCCTCCTAATAGTGGATCAAACATCAAATTACCGTCATTGTAACAATATTTTAATTGTTAGAAATTTAATCTGTGAAATCTCTCATTTTTACTTCCATAAGCATATAAAAACACACTGACTTTTGAATATATACCTAGCGTTAGTTTTATTTATCCTATCTAATATTGTCTTTTACAATGTTCTAAAAAATATGTACTAAATGTTTCAAATTATTTATTTTCACGTATGAACTACATTTGGCTATGGCCTTTTCGCCTACTACGTTTATGGAGATTTAAGTACATATCGATTGGTGCATAATGGTTCTTGTGCCGTAAATACCAGTCAACCAAACAAATGCAATTACACATTAAATTTTTTACATTGAAATTGCTCAGCATTTACAATTGAGTCCTTAGTGTGTTCATGTGTAGTGCTTAAACTGAAGAGTATTCTTAATACTTCTATGAGTATTTAGAAAAAATATGTATGCTTTAAATGAAAAGCAGTCATGGTAACATGATCAAAATATGTAATGAAAACTTTTACTACTTGTTTCAAAGTCCTGTATTGTTTCTTTATTTTGTCATTCAAGAAAAAATCACTTATTTTTAAGGTATAATACTCATCCTTGATAAATATTTTCTTTTTATGTCATGAAAGATATTAACGATAAAAAATAAAATATCTTTCCCGTTTACTAAATGCGACACTTTTTTAATGTACTGATTTCCTTTTTTTCTCACAACCATTAACTTAGACCACGTATATTCGTAAGCATATAAACATGTTTGTTTCTCCTTTACATTTTTGTATCCTTTATCTCCTCCCATGCATCCTAATTTATTTTATGTGGATACATATAGTAAGAAACTTAATTTTTTTCACCTTAAGTTGTTTTTGCATTATTTTTTTATCCCTTAAATAATACCATAAGACTAGTTTTTTTAAGATGTTAGCTTTACCTTTTATTTGGCTGTTAGAGTAAAATATCCAATTAAATGTTTGAAATATTTACTTCAGTAAGTAGCTTAACATCGGTGTTCGTAAAGACTGAAAAGAGACTCATCGTGATATTACACAAAAATACAGGATTTCCGCGAATGAAATATACCTAATTTGTAGAGGCCGCTACCCAAAACAAAAGGTCAAAGCACATTTAAAAAAATGTAAAATTATTTTTTACAAAATTCACATAGTTGTTTATTTAAATGTCAATGCCTTCCTACATGGACTACCTTAATTGTCTAAGGAAACTTGACTGATAGTATAGCTCCAGCCATGTTTACTGTAGCATTTCCGAAATCACAAAATCAAC